>VUYV01000182.1:1531744-1569703 GCA_008711295.1 Anarhynchus alexandrinus | reverse complement strand
CCGCCCGCCCTCCCGACGCCGCCACCATGGCAACGGGGCCGTACCACTCCTCGCGGGCGCGGGGGTGGCTCTCCCCGCCGCAGCCCTGCCGCCAGCGAACGGCGGGGCACCGGCGGCAGCGGCAGCCCAGCAAAGCGGGACCGGGACGGAAGCGGAGCCAAGGCGGGGAGTGCAGGAGGGGAAGCGGCGACCCTGGTCAGTGGTCCGGAGAGGGAGGGGAAAAGGCGAGATGGTCGCGCCCGGCTTCCTGCCGGTGCCGCAGCTGCTTCCGGGCTCTCATCATGGGGGACTGAGGAGCAGCGCTGGCCGCCCGCGTCCTCCCCTCCCGGCCCTCGCCCGCCAGTCCCCGGCGCTGCCGCCGGCCCCCGCCCCGTCTCCCCTCGGCCCAGTCTCTGCGAAGTGGCGCCAGCCTCCCCGGGGAGCGGCCAGGGGAGGCGCCGGGTTCATGTTCCGGGTCGCTGAGCCTACCCCGACCCGAGCTCAGGCGGCGAGAAAGAGCTGGTAAGCCCAGGCCCGGGCGACCGGGGGGCGCCGGGGCCGCCCGGGGGGGACGGGACGGGACGTCTCCGCCGCCCCCTGCTCTCTCCCGGGGGCGGTGCCGGTATTTGGGGGAGTGCATCAGAGACACCGTCTGCGCGCCGTGGCGGGGGGCTTCGAAACGTGGGGGCAAGCGCTGCCCCTGCCCCGGCCGGCCCTCCCCGCTGCCCGGCGGACTGCCAGGCCTCGCCCGGCCTGCGGCTTCCTCCGCTCCCTCCGCTGCTGCCGGTTACGAGGGGGGAGAGGCGTCGGTGCTTTCCTCTCCGCCCAAGGGCTCCGGGGGAAGAGGGGCCGGAGGCCCGGCAGGTGCCCCTGGCACCGCTCAACGGCTGTCGCCGCGTGTGTAAGCGAGCAGCGGGCTGGGGGAAGGAACTTCCCCCCTCGTTGCTAAAAAAAGGACAGCAGGCAAACGATAAATCAAAACTTTTGTCACAAGCTTGTTTAGTTTTTTATGTATGCTTGGGGTTTTTCTTATTGTGGTAGACCCTCTAAAGCCTAAACCTGTACCTTAGCATATCCTAAATCTGTGTGCTGGAGAAACATCCAGGTAAGTGCGGTTGCTGGTCTGAAGCTGTTTTGTTGCAAACCAAGAATCAACAAGTGCAGCTCTAGCCAACGAGCAGAGAAAGTATGGGTAGTTCTACTGCAATATAGTTCGCAGATTTACTATTTTATGTAATTCTGTATGCTAACATCATGACCCCAAAGGCCATATTTTTTTTGTTGTAGAACTGTGAAGAGGGGAAACTGAGTAACAGAATAGAAAAAGGTAAAATTTAGTTTTGCTAACAGGCCATGGAAGTGTAAAGACTGGCAGTGGAGAGACTTGATGGAAGCTAGACATCCAAACCAACCAGCTAGGAAACCTTTCATTTCCTTTATGAAATGTTAAGTATCTTGTGATATGTTAGGTATTAACTGATGTGTATAACTTCTAGTTCATTTCACTTTTACTAATGGAAGTGGAGGGGAGCTGGTGGGGTTTTGTTTATTTGTTTTTTTTTTTCCTTGAGTGTTGATAATTTGAGGCCTCGAGGCTACGTTATATATACAGACACCTGCCCATAGAGTTCCCAGATCTGAAATAGATTTTCTTTTATGTTTTTCCTTAGGTCTTTTTGGGGGGATGGGGGAGAAGAGGAAGAGAAAGGCTTTGCACTTAGTTTTCTTACATAGGAAATTCCATTTCTTCTCCCCTTCTGCTGATACCACCACTTTTTTCCTGCGGGTGTTTTTGTAGCTTCTTTACATTTTTCTAAATGAGAAAACTTTTGAAGAGGGATTTTGTTTGCCCAGATAATATATATTTGCTAGAAGAAGCTTGCTGGTAATGCTAGGCATGAGAATTTGCCTGGTGTAAACGTAACTTTACTTCTGTTGGTGTAATTCGGGACGCTTCAGAGAATGCGGTATACTCTAGCGGCAGAAGTATTTTTATTTCGGTACTAATCCTGCATGCAGGAGGAACATTGCCTAAGGCATTTCAAACTTCTATCTGTACTCTGAGAAAGTTTTCATTATATACTTAACCTGTCATTTGTCTTTAAATTTTGCTATTTTGTGTCCACGTAAAGTCACTTAGTTCCAGAGGCTTTAACAATAGTGTGCAGCAACACAACGTGCGAGAATTTGGCATATTTTTCTGTAATTGTCATCAGACAGTAATGATTTTGTTTGTGCAAATACACTGCTCAGAAGAATTCAGTACAGAGCAAATTACTGGTCTTATCTATAGGACTGTTAGTTCAGCAGTTCTAAAGGAAGATCTGTTAAAAATCTGACTATTCCTCAGAGCCACTCACTTTTCTTATCCTTATACATAAGTTATTTCAGAAGATGTCTGTTAAAGGAAACCTGTTTGAGTGAGATGCAGGAAAATACTTTTTTCAACATCTAATGCTTGATGTAGAAAGTCAAGAACTTGAACTTTCTAAAAACAGTAAGACCCTAAAGAAGTGAGTAGATTCAGAACAGCCACAGAGTAAGAGTGTTCACTTTGGGTGGTAAAGCTCCTCTGCAGCTGAATGTTTTTCATTTATATTGTGAATACATGTGACAATTTAGGAATAGTTTGCATTTTAGGTACTCACTGAGCACTCTGATTCTTTTGATGATGGTTTTGGTGCTATAGTGTATTACCATCATTTGACAGTTCATGTGATTCTCCACCTTGACAATTAATTAACAGTCATACTTCTGAAAAGGGTAAGCATACCAGTAAATGGCAACAATGGGATTGGAAGAATTGCCACCTCTCATAATAATTTGCTCTAAATCTCATTTCTGGCTAATGAATTCATTTGTGTTAGAACCTTATTAAATGCACTCCATGTCAGCATCTTTCTGACTGTATACCATTGCTCTGTACTGAACACTTTTTCACTGTTAAACATGAGTAGACTTGATAGTATTTATTGTTGTGCCTTCTTAGATAAGCAGCAATTGTAGAAAAGTCAGATGTACTTATTGCAAGTTTGTCTGGCCCTAATTCGTAGGGGGATCAGTGGCATAATCAGTTAGTAAAATTCCATCATTCCTCAAATACTAGTAACTTTTTATTGTGTAGGACAAGTGTAGGGAAATTCCAAAACTTGTCTAAAGAAGTTTCTCAAGTGCAGAGTTGGTACCAAGAATTGATGTGTAGTATGTGATTGGAGGAATAAAATGTTGCTAGTAATTGTATGCCATTGAAGGTATGGGAGCTGCATATTTGATATACAAAAGAGTAGAAACAGAACTTTCCAGCAAGTGTAGTAATTATGTCTTTAATTGTAGAATGACTTTCATAAATTTTCATTTTTTTTAAGCTCCTTCTTAACTATTTTGTTTTGTGAAACTGATTTATATACGCACATAACTGAGTGCAAAAAAGGAGAGTTGGCATACCTCGAAGATGAGAAATAGGCTGGGATTTTGGATTTGGTTTTGCCTTTTCGGGTATAGACATGCTCCAACATAGTATCCTGACTTGTCTCAAGAGTCCTCAATTCTTGTAACTGTTCACACTATCTTGTATGAAAGTCAAAATAATTATGTTTTCTGGCATTTAATTTTTGTGAGTTTCTGTTCTGACAATGTCACATTTTTAAATTTTATAATATGAAAATTACGTTTCTATTAAGTTTATTTGGTCTGCATGTCAGATTTACTTGTGAATGTGTTGCCAGCATGTTGGCTCTTAGTCATTACAGGAAGCACTGGGCAGGATCCTCAGAAGTGGAAGAGTATGGGGATTCTCTGTAGCTTGGTAGTTAGCTGTTACGGCCCCCAGCGATGGTTGGTATGGGGTAGAATGCATTTTCGTTGTTGTGCAGCTTTGCCTACCTGGTTGTCCAGCGGACAATATCTAAGGACATAAATAGGTGTGGACGTAGAACTGGATGCTTTGTCCTCCTCTTGGTGACAGCCATGCGATGACAGCCAAGTTTAAATAATGTAGGCACAACTTCTGTTCCTGATGTATACCATAAGCTTCTGTTTAACATAGGTTTATCAGTTCTTCATGTACCATAGTCTCTTGCTAGTTATTTAGTGCTTTTAACTAAATTGTGTTGCTCCATTTTGCTTTCCCCTTTGTGTATCCCAAGAACCGTGATAGTTCTCTTTTTTTTTAATCTCTAAGTTCTGCAGGCAAGGTGGTGAGATTTATCATCTGCTGCTCTCTCCCAAATGCTTGCATCTGTTCAATCTAAATTTCAGTCACATTCATCAATAAAGTAGAGGTCTGAAACTAACATTTCTAAGGCTTTGCGAAAATAACTTCTGAGGTGGAGAAATGGGTTTCAAATTAGTACCTGTCTGAGCATAAAGGTACACTGTGAGTACAGCTGTGTTACAAGGCATCAGATAATCTGTATAGGAAAAGATTATAGAAAGTCAAGTTTTATAATCCCGATGTTCAAGGAACTACTTGATTTTTCTTGTGTTCTTAGCTTGTGATCAAAGTGGGTTGTGAAGGCAGCAAAAGTTGTGGTTCTTACCAGAATTGATGAGACATAGGTGCCACATAACTTTAGCTGCAAGAAACTCCATATCTATTTCACAGGAAAAGGTATAGAACTAGAAGGTAAATATAAATGCAGCTGTTGGTTTAGTAAAAGATACTGCCTCTCCCTGTGAGTTGTGCAACTAAATTAGCTTTCCTTTTAGTGTGTAAGTATTAAATATTTTGTGAGCAGTCAGAGCTGTACATTGTTACATGCTTTAGGTGGGAAGTGAACAAAAATGATACTTGATTTTCACTGAAAAAGCAAGTGCCTATTATTTCCATTAGGAGTTTCAATACAAATATTAATGCTGAACACAAGCTGTGTGAACTGTTCTGGAGTATGTGAAAGCAGTTACACTGTTTCCTGCAACAGTACTTTTATGGTCTGTTCTGGTAAGGGTTAGAGAGGAAATGGGTCAGTCTTTGGTGAACTACATTAAAATTACTTCAGATAAACGTAAAGGTCAGTGTAGGCAAACTAGATTATTTTTTTTCTATAGTAAAGTAGAATATTCTCCTGGTGAAGACATTACAGTTTATTGCTAGCTGTGGGCTGTTGCTGTAACAGCATTTTTATAGCCTTATGTGAGTCATGCTAAACTATGGCTCAACTTAATATTTTATGTACCTCAATATGTTGTTCTACGTTCCTTATTACAACCTGAAATTTCTCATCTTATTGAATGCAGTTGGTACTCACTGGTAATGTCTTTAATGTTTCTTGTAGTTATTTTTCAACCTATTTCAAATGCAAATATTTTTGTTACAGTAACATCTGCAGCAATGATTAAAATTACTTCATAGGTTTGGAATACAAGCTTGACAGCTGGTTGTGAACAATGGAGAAAGTTGCAAAACTGAGTTTGATAAGTAATGCTGTAATAGAAATACGGTCTTGAATTTTGGAGACACATTTCAGATTAACTCTTCTATCTAGTTGCTATTGCCATTTTTTTCTTCAGTTACTGCAAGAGAAATGAGAACTCCAATAAAATTAATCAAAAGAGATTTCTTGGGTTTTCAGGAGAAGGAGTTTTAATGGGAACCACTGGCATGTTGAAAGTGCAATCTACATAAAAAGCTGTTGTGGTATGTGTGTTGTATTCTCAATCTATTACAAAGGAGCTTCCAGTGTCCCAAATAGATCAAGTAATTCTCATAATCTTCCTAAGGAAACATGTTGAAGTAATTATAATATTAATTTGTCTGATCTGTGCAAGAGGTTATGCAGTTAGGATACGGTTATATTATACATGAGACCATGACCATTATTTTTAGGGTAAACAAGGTTGCTGTCCTATACAGATCTTATGAAGAGACTTGATATTCAACAGAAAAGATTAGTTGCAGGAGTGCATAAGATTCAAAGTTATAGTCTGATGGAAAGTAAATGCCTTACTGCCCAGGGCCTTTTAAGAATCATATTATCCCTTTACTTCAAAAACACTTAAGGGTATTCACTCCTCTTGAGTTTCATCTTTTGATCTGGCACCAGCTGTATTGACAATATTTGGTGGGGAATTCAAGGCAAGTTTAGATCAGATATATAAATCCAAACTGGATATATTGTGCTTGATCTTGAAGTATTTCATAGAACTAAGGCAACTTTATCACCATACTTATGCCATTTTCTGGAGTAAATTGGTACGTCCACTCTAGGAGCTACATTGATTTTTAGTGATATAGTTATCCATATGGATTAGGGGTACTGAATTGATCAAATTAATCATAAACTGTGGTGCAAGACATTAGTGCCCCTGTCTTTCCTTTCCCTTTTACTTTGTGCTGCAAGGGCAGTAGCAGAATGGGCTATAAGAGATTGTATGTGCTAGTTCATATTCTGGTATGTTAGCAGAAACCTGTTTGTTTTGAGAACTGAATGTAGGTCTAAGCCTACTTAGTTCAGTTTTTGGTGCACCTCCGCTTCTATCAGTTCGCTACAAATGTGAAAGCCTGTGGCAGTAGAGCTTGGCAGGCAGCTAGGGGAATTGGTGTCTCAAATTAACCCAAATAAATGTACTGGAGTTTGTCTGTTCGAGTCTTACAGCTCGTGTTATATTAGCACAGAAGTATTAGAAAGCCCTTTAAATCTGAAGGGCGTCTGATTTCTGATATACACACCTGCAAGGATAGCTGTCTTCATGGGTGTTTAACAATAAGGCTAAAGGGGCAGTGCCCTCCCCATTGTGCAATTATAGTTACTGAGAAAGATGGGTTAATACATCTGTTTAAGTATCGTGCATAGAAACCTTGTACAAATATACCTGGACTTGCCTCTGGTGGTTGAAATTCCTACTACACAAGCAAAAAGCAAAAGCAAAAACCAAACAAAACCACCACGCACACCCCAAAACCCCTCCACAGTAATTGAAACTTTGAAAACTTGAAGAATTAGTTTTAAATCATTTTGATGCCATGTCTCAAAGTAGTGTCTAGGTTGATTGACTTCCACTCTTCTCTTTCTCTCTGAATTTTCAGAGAATTGTTACTTCATTTGGAATGCTTTTCCTACTGTGTTGCTTCTCTTGCTTCTGAGAAGTATTTTTGTGTGATTATGAAGGTTTTGATTCTTGTGAACCAAATGGATTAAGGAGAAAGTGTATCATTCTTCCAGAGCTGTCTCACCCCTTACAAGATAATATGATTCTGCTGTACTAAGAGCCAAAGAAAATGTTAGGTTAAGAGGGAGTAATAGGACTAAAGATTACAGCAGGATGGAAAAAGAGGTATGAGAAATAAGTGCAAGTGACACAGTAGTTTCAAGAATTGAAAATGATCTTGTGTTTCTACCACTCTCTGTGCTTTTGGTGATCTTGCAATTGAAATGCTTAAAAAAAGTATTACTGAAAATGGCTGGAAAGGAGAATATATGATTTCTTTAGGTAAGATATTTCATGACCAGTTTGGATTTCTTCTTAAACATGCTCTTCGGTTCCTCCATTAATATTTAAAATTTGTGAACTTTATGATCATGACTGTCGATTCGGTCGTTACCATTAAGTACCGTTAACATTGGAGTTTGTGATAGGTGAAACAGGGAACCTGTGTGCTATGTGTCCAGATTTTCTTCATGTCTACAACTCTGCTGCTATGGGTAGAAAGCTATTTGTTAATTCTTCCATCAATTTTGTATTGCAAAGTGAAGAGTCTTGTTTTTAAATGTCCTCTACATAATTTACTGAGTGTCTTCCATATTTATCAGTTGGTGTAATGTAGTAAAGAGCGTGAACATTATTCTCTGCTTTACCTCAATGAAAGGGGTCTTCTGATGCTTTGATTTGAGAATCTGATTGCTGTGTTTACAGAGAAGGTTCACAACCTTCAGAGAAGGATTGGAGTTCAGCGAGCACTTCATGTTTTCTCTTCTTTTTGTAATTATGTTCACGTAACGCATGGGTGAACTTACTGAAGCGTGAGTTAACTACATGACAAATGCTAGTGAAATTTGAGGAGGAAGGGGCAAAACATTTAAAAAGATAAGGCCTTAATCAGACACTGTGTTTAGGGATATTTTCCCTTACACAAGTGTGTGATTCTATGGATGTGAGTGCCTACATGTGATGGGAAACTTTGCATTTGCAACTCTAGAATTACCTGTAGCATGGTATTCTCTCAACTTAATATCACTCCACTGAATCTCTTTTTTTAAAAAAAATCAAACAGATACCAGACATTTGGAAGGACAGAATTCATTTCTCTTAAAAAAAAAAAAAAAAGTCATATATTATCGAAGAATTACTTTCTTAACTTCATTTTGGCATTTAGGCAGCATCATAAGATAATTATCCTTAAAAATATTTTATCATAATGACAACTCTTTAACAGAACCCCCTAATATACTATCAAGGAGGAACACTGTAGTCCATTTCCCATTCATAACTTTAAAATGTGCTCTCTACCTGCAGTTAGAGTGAATGGTCTTTGTTGATGTTCTCACCATGTGGAATCCCTGAAAGTCATAAAAATGTGATGAGGTGAATTAAAACCAAACAGTAATAGGGAGATCAAAAACAAACAGGGAACCCTCCACCACCCTGCTTCTTTCCAAGACCAAAATCTGGGAAGATACCTTTTAAAAGGAATGTATGCTGATGTGTTGCAAATTGCATAGGACTGGTTGGTAAGGTTTTGTCTCTCAGCAGAAATACAATAATCTTTATGGGATGGACATTAAGACTGCCTTGTCCAAAGTGACTAAAATTATTTTGGCAGGTAAAATTGTTAGAGTTTATGCTTAACACTTCAGATTCATTTGTTGTTTTCTTGTGTGTGTGTTTTTTTTCCTTGAAATATATAGGCATTTCAGTAGGACTATGGAGGAGCTGGTTCACGATCTAGTCTCAGCACTGGAAGAAAGTTCAGAGCAAGCCAGAGGAGGTTTTGCTGATACTGGAGATCATTCTCGAAGTGTGTCTTGTCTTCTAAAGCGACAGGCAAGGAAAAGGAGGGGACGAAAAAGACGTTCATTTACCACCCATCATCCCTGGGAGACTGGTCACTGCTTAAGTGAAGGTTCTGATTCCAGTTTAGAAGAATCAAACAAAGACTACAGGGAGAATCATGCTAATAAGAAAGACCACAGTGACTCTGATGACCAGTTGTTGGTTGCTAAACGTAGGCCTTCCTCAAACTTAAATAACATTAGAGGCAAAAGACCTCTGTGGCATGAACCAGATTTGGCTGTTGACAGTTTGGGAAACAGAACTTTGCGCAGGAGAAGAAAGGTAAAACGGATGGCAATAGATTTGCCATCAGAAGTCTCTAATGCACTGACAATAACTCAACAGCAGGATAACAGCAGAGATCAAGAAATGGACAATAACAATAAATCATACCAACACCAAGAGTTTTCCAAGAGCAAAGTAAAAAAAAGAAAAGTTGCTGCGGCTCGACAAGGACCGGAAATCTTGGATGAAGGAGTAGTTATAGAGAATGAAGAAGTGAACCAAGCAAATAAGGACAAAATGGAGTATGAGGAGCAAAAAGGCTCAGATGAGAACATGAGTGACAGGTTATTCTTTCTCTTCCTTTTTACAGAAACTTTGGATAATAGTTGTTTGCTTTTATTACTATTGCTTGTATTGGGAATCTTTGGATTTTTCTTTAATTCCAGAGTTAAAATGCTAACATCAATAGTATCTGTTTTAACAAGTTACTCTTAGTTCTTTTTTTTTTTGTCTACTATTTTTAATATATATGAGTTGCTCAGTTTAAAGAATTCAGCATAAAACAGAGTCATGTAGCAGAGGAATAACCAAGAAAACAGTTTCTTGAAATAACACATTTGAATTGTTTCAAGATTAAGAATGACAGAATATACAAATGATTAATATGTTTTTTTTTTCTGGGTATTTCAACTGGTGACAGTTCTAAGACAAAAATTAAGTGTTTTTCCAATTTCCAGACATTGGTGCTTTGATTGTTATCTCTATTCATCAGAAAGGTTGTCAGTGTTTAGAGTCACCATTTAGACAGTATGTTCTTATGTGTCATGGGCATAAAAAGTCTGCAGGTTGCCAAGGATATACATCATTTACGAAATGCAAAAACCAATTTACAGTTCAGAAACACCTGAGCTTACCATTAGAAAAATGGGGGAATGATGACCCTTTGGCAGTATACCTCATCCATCCATTCCAGACAGCAGTCATACTACAATGGTAATTGTTTCCAAAGTACTTTTTTGACAACACAGTAAGGTGTAAGTCATTTTTCCACCATGCACAAGGGATGTTACCTGCAGGGCCTGGTAAGCTTGATTATGTTTATCCCATGTGCCTGGTTCTGAATGCAGAACTGTCAACAAGAAAGACTCATATTAAAACACATAATTTTGGTCAGTTGTTTGACAGCACTAGTGTCCCTGGCTTTTTGTGGGCATTTTATCTGTAAACTGTTAAGCCTTTTCCTTACTGGAGAGGTAGAATTGAGATGCAGAGAGTACCCAGGGATTTTGACCACAGCAGACAGATTGGTTACTGTAATAACAGCAGTATTGGTAAGTGACTAACTCCAGTTAAGGTTGGAAAAGTTCTTCTAAGTCTTTTTATAACATACTAGTTTTGTCCCTCACCTGTGGACAATAAGCAGCTGAAAGAGCTGAATGAATCTTGAGTCTTAGAGAGTGTTCCTAAAGTCTTAATTACTACAGCAGAAGTGGTCCTTAAGGGCAGCCAGAGTAGCTTCAGACATCTCACTCTCACTTCCGTGTGCAAGACAGGGGTGTGTGTTGTCAGGAAGCCTTTAGAAAACTTCCCTCTTCTTTGACGATACTGGAAGTCTGTTCTCCCACGTTTGGTACCTAAAGACAGATGATTAAAATTTTCCTTGGAGGTAGGAACCATTGCATTGTTTATCATATGTCCATAGTCTTATCCCTTTTGTATTTATAAAACAATTTGCTGTTATGCTACAAGGATAACTGTTCTCCAACTCACAAATTTTGTAGCTAATTTCTGAGTGGAGAAAAGAGTGATCAATATGAAAATCCCCTGTAGACTCCCAAAACTGTGCTATTTCCAGGTCAGTCTGAATATCTTTTTTTTTTTTTTCCACAAAAGAAATGTTATTGATTTAAAAATTCATCTTCCTTTTCAAAATGCTTAAAGTTTTGTTACACCAAATGGTGGTGTTTTTCAAATCATACTTTAAATCTTGTCTCTCGCCCCAATAAATAGCCTTTAAAACCATTCTCATCTTCATAGTGTTTTCTGCTCATGCACATGGTTGAGTGATGGTCTGTCACTCTACCGAATTTCTCGCAATGGTCATCTGTACCAAAAGGTTTGGAAACCACTGAATTAGAAAATTTGCATTCCAAAATGTGATTAGAAATCCACCGTATCTAAGGATCTTGAGTCCATACTGTATCTGAATATTTTGTGTGTGAATAATTTTAACTTGTTCTAAACTAACTTTACTTAAATGCAGTAGTGCCTCTATTGCTTGAGATCATTTAGCCGGAAGAATCTGAAACAGCTAGCAAACTGTTCCTCAGAGTATGTTCTAAAAGTAAAAGCTGATATTTTAAAAGAGAACATTAGTTTTGCAAGATTGCACAAGATACGGAGAGCTAACAAAGCGTCTTGTCTTGGGTAAGACTCATGCTTCAGCAACACTTGCTGGAAGAGGAAAAATAAAAAGTATGCAAAGCTGTCCTAGTTTTGTACATTTGTGTGCATACAGTTTAATAATTTTTCCCCCAAAAAAGGATTAAGTTTTTAGAAGTTCAGTTTTTTAAAACAAAGCCAATTTTTTTTTTTTTTTTAATGGGAGTTAAATTGCTTGGATCTAAAACTGGTGAGGAGAAGTTTTCAGTGTATACATGAAATTACTTTAAAATAATATCTGCGTGTGTTCAAACACCAAACACAACAATAACTGGTTTTTAAGTGCAGGGGTCAGGAGTAGTAGGAGGAGTCTTCAAGCTCTTAAAATGTCAGCATCTAAATGATCCCAAAGATGAATTCTTGTGAGGTTGGTTTTCAGCCCTGGAGATTAGATTTTCATGATCAGAGCCTGTCCTCAATGCTCATTCTCCCTTGTCCTCAATGCTCAGGTGCTTGGCCAGTTCCAGCCAAATTTGGCAATGCATGGAGTTCTGGATGATACTTAATTCCTGCAAGCTTTGGCAATTGTGTGCGTTTAAGTGACTAAATAGAGGAGAAATCTCAATTGCCCCTTTTGAAAGAGAGCGGCAGTGAAACTCAGACGCCCGCCCACCTACCCACCAGCCTGCCAGTCACTGCCAGTACAGTGGCTGCTCAGTCCTTGGGGACAGGCTTGGTTAGTAAACAAAGGTCACAAGCCTCAAATGAAACCAAGGTATGGGACAGTTTGCTAGTAATAATAACAAAAAAATTATTTCTTCTTTGTTTCCACAAATGTATAAATAAAGCTGTGAAAGCCTCTTGGATAGCAAAGCTGTTCCTTGCAAGTTTTTGCTTGCATAGCCTATTCTATAGGACTAGAAGGAATCTGTGGCTTTTTTCTTTTTCCTGGAAGTCTTGCTGGGAGAGGAGTTCTCAATACAAAGCGAAGGAATTGGAAATATACAGTGCAAAATTATATTAAAACTGGAAATAAATTCCATCGTAACAGCTTTCATGTACTTAGATATTAATGTATTAATTCCAGAGGTTTTGAATTTATTCAGTTAAATGACTGCCATGTAGCAATTATCTCAGCTGTAATCCCTGCCCTGTTTGACTGTGGCCTGAGGAGAATGAACACTGTTACTGCCATGGATATGCTGGTGTTCTGATTTGATCAAAAAAAAACCAACAAAACAAACCAAAACCAACCAAATCAAAACCGACTCCCAAAATGAAGCATTATTAAGTGTAATTTTAAAATTTCAAGTGGTTATGTTTTCATGAACTGGCTAGTCCTTCAGTAGTAATTATGGCACAATTAAAATATCTTTTTTTTTAAAAAAAAAAAAAGGAGACTGTTCTCAAAACTGGAAATTTTGGCAGGGAAAGTTGCTGAAATACTGGAGGTGAAAGGATTTCCTAACTTTCCTTGTAGATAGTACAGTTAAACAATAAGTGGACAAGAGGAATCTATGAAAAGAGAATTTTTTTTTCTTTGAGATATATGATGTAAAATTGTGCACAATGAAATGTAAGGACAGTAAAGCCATCTATGTTGTAATTAAAGTGAGAACTGGGTGCTTGCTAGAAAGAACTACTAGGATTTGCAACATTAGGAAGTTCAAGTTTTGGTCTCCCCCATTAAAGATGGTTCCAATCTCATTGCACACCTATCATCTTTTTTCTGCTTGGGGCATTTGTGCAAGTGCCTAGGTCTGTTCTGATTATATTATGTATAAAAGATGGTATAAGTATTGCTTATACAGTAAGAATATGGATAAGCAGAAGATACAGCAAGGATTCAGAAAACTTAATCTTCATGGATAGGTGTGTGTATAGATAATTCTTTTTGTATTCTTTTATATATATATAATCCTTACTTATGTATATAATTATTTAAAAAAAAAATCACTGCTTTCTCTCTCCTGATGCCATATTGTGTTTTAAATCCTGTTGGGATGCCTCCCAAAGGAAGATACAAAAACCAAATGTATACTTATAATTAAACACAAACTAGACTAATTTTACAGGATTCGTATTACAAGCTTTAAAAAAATTGAGGCTTATTTTTGTAAGAGATTAACATTTAAAAGGCAATAATTTTCCTAAGTGTACTAGTTACTTAAAAACAAAAATGAAACTAACTTATTATTAGAAAGTAACTACAAATAATTGAAACCAGTTGAATTCGAGTATAGGACTGCACGTACATTTTAATATGAATAAGTGCAGAAAGATAAGCAGACCATAAGTTCTTAGAAATAGCTTGTATATGGCATTGAGAATAGCCATAGTATTTATAACTTGTACCTGAATTTGTGTGGTGAACTGAAGTGATTTTTTTTCAAGTTGTTTTACATGTTGCTGTAAATAAAATGTGATTAAATTTTGGTGAGAATATTCCTTCCTTAGCCAAGCTATTCTATTGACCAAAAAATGAAATAAATGGTTTATAGAAAATCCTTTCATGTGAAACTCACCAAATTGTGATGTGTGTTATTAAAAGACAAGTCTGTTTTACTATTTGGAGACAGGTGGAATATTGTTTGTAACAATGTGTATACAGCAAAGAAAAAAATACTTTACCTATTGATGTCTGAATTTAGAGTAGTGTGTGCATGTTGTGTACACGCATTCTAATTTTAGGGCCATTATGGAAGTCACAGAAAAGTAAACTGTACCTTGCTTTTTTTGTTGATGTTATGGTCATTGATCATACTTATTTTCTTCAGGGTGACCTTTTTTTTGATTTAATTGGCTACCTTTGTTATAAACTTTTTTTCTTTCTTCTCAAGTAGTACGTTAGGAAACCTTAAGCACTGTCTTTTCCAGAATACTTGCAAATGATGTTTAGAAAGGTAGTTCGATTTTCAGACTCTTATATTTCATGTGCTGAAGGAAGGATTAGGCTGCTTTTGATTGAGACTTTTCCTATTTTATTGAGCAGTGGTGTTCCAGGATCAAGCTGAATTGCACAGCATAAGAAGGAAGCAGTGGGCATTTGATGGAAGCAGATAATAAAATGCATCAATTGTGTCAGCACCTCGTTGCAGTCACATCTGGCTTACTCTCAGGGTACCATTAGATTCCCGTGGCTTTATGTGCCAAAAAATAATATGCTTTGTAGTTAATGGAACTAGGATGTTTGCAGTTTGATTAAAAAAAAAAAAATCATCCTATTTTCTTTCCGATCTTTGTTGGGCTTAAGTTCAATTTGAGCACAGCCTTTTCTTAAAATTTTACGACTGAAAGATCAATTGTTCTTTTGATCTGTTTCTTTCTTTCTCTTATTACAGTGAATCCAGCAGCCTGAGCAGCAGTGATGCTGGTTTGTTTACCAATGATGAGGGAAGACAAGGTATTGAAACAATCTTTCCCTTCTCCACCCCTCAAACCACATCAGTTGAAATTCTGTAAGCGTTACAAGTCATTTCATAGGTTAATTACTATATTTCAGTTGCTATTACTATTTTAATGAGTTGAAGTATAGCTTGCTTTCTGGGTTTTTCGAAATGTTACTGGGGGTGTCCTGAATCTGTGACTTAGTCAAAAGCTGTCTTGAGAAGCAGTCTCTGTGGTATAATCAACTTCCTATAATTTGAGCATCTCCAAAAGATTATCTATACTAAATTTTAATTCTTCAGTTGCTCCAATTTTTGGACAGGACTCTGGGATCATAGTACCGCTTCTCAAACTGTTTTTGAGCTGGCCTTTTTCTTTCTTTTCTTCTGAATTGATATGGCTGGATTTTATAGTTCTTTTTCATTCAGTAGTTTGTTTGAAAAGTACTTTCAGACAAACAACTTTTTCAACAGCCTAAGATTGAGATTAGAAGATACATGCTGTTTAAAGTCTCTCCCCTCTGAAAAATTTTTCTTTGCAGTGAAATGCAGTGAAAATTCAAAATTGTCTTTTAGTATGCATAATGTTCTCACATGTTTTCATGTGATAAAATTATTGAGGGTGGAAGTATAAGACTTTTTTTTCAGGTTTAGTGTTTATAACCATCTTTGAGTACAACACATTTACCTGCATTATGTTAGCATCTTAGTGCCCAGCTCATGGACCAGGAACTCGCTGTCTTTGACAGTGTGCAAAAATGAGGCAAAAGTAGTCTCTCAGGTGACTAAGACTTGCTTGTCTGACGGCAATTCTAAGTTAATGGTAATGGAGATTTTTTTATCCGGTTTGCCACAGGCTACTTGAGTGTGTGGAAGAAAACACATTCTGGCCCATTCCACCGTAGTGATCTAGGTTAAAGGGATGTTTGGGTTTTAGGGTTGGTTTTGTTTTTGTTTTTTTTTTTGTCTTCTATTTTAACATTGCAGTAGGAAGATGATTTTTCAGGCTTAGAACAGAGGTGTTACTTTCCTTGCTCAACAGTGCTACATAAACTGTACCTCCCAGTCTGAATATCTGGTTTTAGTTGTGCTAACACATAGGGGTTTTTTTAAGAATTGGGCTGTCTTAGAAAGTTTAGATTGATCTTTTAACTTCAGATGAAAAATATTTTAATATGAGACATGTCAAAAAGATTTGCTTTTACTTCCTATATGAACTTCTCTTGACTTGCAATTTTTTGAACTTTTGTTCTCTGTATTTATATGTAATGTGACCTACCACATTTCGTAATTGCACACATTTTTGAAGTGCCCTTCTGATATATTTGTATCAATATTTTTGTCCTTAAATTCTGAACTAAATTATTTAAATCTTTGAATAATAGGTTGAAAACATTTCAGTTGCTTTCTGTGTTTCTTATATATTTTGTGGGAGGAGAAAAGAGGAGGGATCGATGAACAACAGTGTTCCTTCACTGGTGTGATGTTACCTTTTTTAGTGTTGGTTCTTTACTATAGAGCTATAATTCTTATTTTTGCCTGCTTGATTTTTGAACCTTGATTCAGTTTGGTTGTAATTTTCAAACAGCCTTAGACCTGAAATGATATTCTGAAATTTAAATAAAAAAACAATAATTAAGCTTGGGAAGGATATTGTCAGGACAACACTTTTTCTTTTTTTGATCTCTACTTTGAACTAGTTATTTTGTGGGTATGAACAGAAGACCGTTAGCTTTACACTGGATCTCAGACATTTAGATCTGCATTATAGCTTTGGTTTTGTGAAGTACTTTCACGGAAAGCCTATCAGAGATCCTGCTGTAAAACCAAAATTGTTTACTTTCTAATAATACTTATTCCCCCCCCAAGAAAATGCTAGTAACTTTATCTTTGTACTCCCCTTATGAAGTAAGATGAGGTTATTTTATCTCTGTGAATTAATTTATAGCTGAGCTAAGACACATACAAAATTGAAAAGAATGAAGAAGAAAATAAATCTGATAAAAGGAAAGGAAAAACCTAGGTGAGAGAAACGAAGCTGGAAGAGGACAGGATGAAGATGTTTTAAGGGCGGAACTGGCATATTTGGTTGTCTGTTTTTAAAAGCTAGACTCTCGTTCCTCTCTTCCCAGTGTCCCTTCTCCAGGATATATGTTCAGAACATCAGCATCTTTACCTCATTTGTAGTTCAGATTTTCTGCACTTCTGACTTCAGGTTTCCACTAATTCAAGTGGAGAATCAGAGATTGATTAGTACCGCCTGGTGAAATACTTGACTTAAATGATGTGCCTGCCATCATTCAGAAGTTTGGGTAGCAGAGGACAAGACGATCCTGTTCTCCAGGGCAACATTTGTTAATTTTGTGTCTCTGAGATTAAGAACCATATCTCATTTATTACAGACAAATACTCTTTATAAAACCCTAATTAATTCCCAAAGCATATTCATCCTATGGGGCAGACTTTCTAGAAAAGAAAGTGATCTCAAGCAGCAATTTCTTTGAGCGGTTGGCTAGTCAGTTAAATAGTTGAATGTTTAGTTCTGAACTTTGGAGTGCCCGACCTTGCAACTTTTACTATTTTCCAAAATTGTTTCAGAAAAGAAATGGAAATAAATTCCGCCACAGTAACTGTACTCTGCTGTGCACAGACTCTCGAAAGAGCTTCAACTTCTATAATTTGATTCAAGAAAACCAGCTGTAGTTGTAACTGAGGGTAGTAGTGGATTAATTGCTAGATATATTTTAATTGCCATCAATGGCTATGATAAAAGAAAATTGTTGAGACTTGAAAATCCTGTGTTCAGCTTCTAGTATGTGGTGTGCCATCTAACCTTTTTTAAAAACCTTTATACCCTTTTCCTTTCCAGCCTGCCTCTGTTCCAGTCTTGTAGTTTTTTTGTTTCATTTGTTTTGATCCTATGAAGTCCTCATCTGAGCCTAGCCATGCTTGTCCTCCTTTTCCACGTTATCCAGGTGCTTACGTTAGGTCATGTGAGAGGGCAAAAGCAGCTCTCTTGCTGTGCTCTATTCCACTGCTTCTGGCAGAAGTAATTGGTACTCAATGTTTTGCGATCCCAGTGTGGCAAATGTTTTTCTTCTGTGAAACATTGCATACCCTGTACAGTGAGCCTGAAAAAGCTTAAAGAGCACAGAAAATGCTCAGTGCAGGTACAGTTGGTGGAGAAGATAGCTGCTGAACTATTAACAAACCTCAAGTGAATTCTTACGGGTTGTATTTTTTTCAGAGGTTTGTAAATTGGCCAACTTTGGGGTAAGATTTAATATAGTTAGCAAAAAACCAAAATCCTATGCATATATCAAGCCCTTGAGCCCTCGAGTATGAAGGTGGGAGAGCCTGCCGACAAAGTGATTGAACAGTGGCTGAATCGTATATCTTAGAAATCCTTGTGACTTTCCTTTTTCTTCCTGCTCTTTCCTTTGTTCCTAATTGCATTTTCATAAATGGCTGTTTTGCAGTTGTTAAAAACTTTAATAATAAGCAGTGTTATGCCCGGTGTACAAAACTTCTGCAAGAAGAGTTTCGAAACGAAAGGTCTAATCTTACATTGCAATGTATAATACAACTCTATTGTAGGCCAAGCTAGTAGGATCGCCTGCAGTTTCAAGGCATTTTACAGGTGCGCTTTACAAAGCCAGTTTGTAAGTTAAAAGGCACTTTACAAGTTAAGCTTTCAACCCGATGTTAACAAAACCATAACGTTATTCATATACTAGTTGATATTATAGATGTTTTGGGGAAAAAAAAAGTCAAATTGCAAGTATATTTTTTAATGAATTTTATAGTGTGGTTATGGCAAATAAAACACCCTGTTCTGCATTCCTTGTCCACCTACACCTACTAGTACACTTGGGGAAATTCAAAGTTTGACATAAGACCTCTTAAATCATGACATGCAGCACTTGAAATGTCCTTTAAGGTCTAAGCAAGTAGGAAGGAAAATTATATTAATAAAGTGTTAAACAGTTAAAATTGGAGAAGGTCAGGGAATGTCATGTGGCTAAGTCTTTAAAGATAGCTGTTCATTATTTTATGATTAAACATATATTCATTACTGTGTCCTTTATGAAGATGACCCACTACGGATTCAGTATTTGAGAATTCCATCCTTTTGTCTTCTCTAGCAAGAAACTAATTCGGACCTTGCATAGCGTCTCAGTAGCTGCAGGTGTCAGTCTCAATATATAAAAAATTGAATGTGGAATGCCAGGTGTAATCACCACCAGTTTTGAACTGTTGTGCCTAATTAGTTTATAGTCAATGCAGGTGATAAAGAAATAACATGAAGTAGTTGTATATGACCTGAGTAGTTGAAATCCTAAATGTTGCATGTGGATCACAGTGGTAGAGATCAACATAAAGCTGAGATCACATGATATCCTTCAATTCCTTGAAGCATTAGCATTACCCACAAAAAAGTTTGCCGTATTTTAAATATGTGGCTAGGAGAATGCATGGGCTTGGAAATCAGTTGCTGGGGATCTGGAAGTCATTTTACCTTTCCTGTAACTTGGAAGAATTTGCTGTAGTCTTATGCTGAATCAGCATCCCTAAGAGGAAAAGACAGTGTAGTGAATCTTTTGAAGTAATTTGAAGTGAAAAATATTGCTTTGTATTTTTAATTCTTGTAAGTTCATGCTTGCTATGGATATTGTGTTACCTTTTGAGATCTGCAAGTTAAGTAGGATAAAATCCAAGTATTTGATTACCAAACTCTTGAGCAGGGAGGCCTCTCTGTTATATTGCCTATACATACGAGTTCGGGAATTGATTAAATGCAGTCGTCTTCCCTGACTCCTTTTGAAAATGGCATCCCTTCAAGGTGGAGCAACTGGTAAACAAGATGCCTGTGGGTGTTAGCAGAGAATAGTAGTAATAGGTTTATGCGTGCCTCAAGGTGCTATGATTGAAAATAGTCAAAGGATTCAGAGTTGTTTAAATTACACAGACAAGGAAGCTAAAAAACAGGTATACCTGGATTCTGCTGTCAGGTGGGAAAAGCCTGTGAGGTTCAGATCTCAAACCTGCCTTTGGCAGAAAGCAGCATCAGTGATTAGGGAAGCGTATAATAGCATAACAGGTAAGAAGTCTTAACAGATAGTTGCTTAACATACTAATATTCCTATTGCACAAAAAGGAAAAGTCATTTTGTATGTTTTCCCAAAGAGCTGTTGTTCGGCATATAGTGAAGATACTAGTTTCTTTCCATAGCCACTATTTGCCTTATCCTGCAGTCCACCAACCTGTCTTAAATTCTGTCTCTTCCAAGCCTGTGTTTCATGCCTGTCTCAGACTTCTGTCCTTGGGCTGATGGTGAAATTCAGTTTCAGGATTCTGTACTTATTTTCATAGCTGAATTGTGTAACAAGACTTCTTTTGAGTTCCTGATAGTATTTCTTATTAGTCAAGGTGTCTAGAGCTCTCATCTTATGACAAATTATTCAGACAAAGTTTATCTACGTAAAAGTTTGGAAAATCAAAACAAAGGAGTTCAAACTTAATTCTGAACCACAGATCAAACTAATGAGAAGGTATGATTCTCCCTCCACCACAACCACTGTCTCTTAGACATCTGCCAAAGAAACCACGCCTGGCTGTAACTAAATGAGGATAGAATTAATGGCGAATGCCTTTGTGAAATGTCATAGCTATAAATGAGGATCAGAATAAATATAGAGAGTAATCTAAAATGCTCAAGGAATGTAAAGAAACTTAAAACTTATTAGGATCTATGTATCTCTTTCCACCTCTGTTTTCCCCTTCCTCTATCTAAAAATTCCTATTCTCTAGCCTCTGCTAATTTTGATTTTAATAATGATCACTAAAGACGTAAGGGTCACATTTCACCTGCAAGTGACCAGTGAGGGATCTTAAATATTTTAGATTTTCTTGAAGTAATTGTCCTGATGAATGTTTACAGCCATTTTCACTTGTGTTTGGTCTTGCAGTATTCTTTTCATTGCAAAAATTCATTTGGAGAGAGTGTGTTGAATTTTATTTTTCCTTGAATTTTGGCTTGGGTTTTCATTATTTGTATTTTCCCATTGTGGGGTTGAGTGGCAATGAAATTTTACATGAATGCTTTTTGTTCTTGAAAATTATGTCTGATAAATCTTGCATGTGTGTCTTGCTTAGTTCTGCCTAATTAAAAATTGAAATGCCAAGCAAATAATTTATATGGAGAAATAGTGAGGCATGGTTGCAATACTTTGAAGTAGAATTAAAATATACAGCACAGTCCTGGTTTCAGTTGGAATAGAGTTAATTTTTTTTTCCTAGTAGCTGTTGTGTTTTGGATTTAGTATGAGAATAATGTTGATAACACATATTGTTTTAGTTGTTGCTAAGTAATGTTTGTATTAAGTCAAGGACTTTTTCAGCTTCCCATAGGGAGCATAGACAGGACAAGCTGGCCAAAGGAATATTCCATGCCATAGATGTTATGCTCAGTATATAAATGGGGGTTGGCCGGGGGACAGGAATCCACAATCACTGCTTGAGATGAGCTGGGCAACCGATTGTTGGGTGTTGAGAGCAAGTGTATTACATCACATCATTTTATATGTTCTTTTACCATTATTATTTTTTTTCTCTTCCGTTACTGTTCTGTTAAACTCTCTTTATCTGAACCCATGAGTTGGGTTTTTTTTTCTCCTTCTTCTCCCTACCCTACTGGGGGCGGGGAGAGAGGGGGGCAGTGAGTGAATGCCTGTGTGGTCCTAGTTGTGGGCTGGGGTTAAAGCACGACAAGCACATGCTTTGCAATCTAGTTTCTGGGTGTAAGAAAGGAAATTTGCCACGTCTTATGAAGGTATTTTCGGATCTTCTGTAAACTACTTGGTTTGTATAAAAGAACACGTTTTAAAACAAGCACAATAATTTATTTTTAGTTGTCAGTGTGTTTATGAGCTAAGTTTAAGGTCAGATATTCAGTCTTGTCTTACTTTTGACTTTAAATCCAGGTATTTAAATACTACATCTATAAATATTGTCAATAAAAATGACCAGCTTTGTGGTATAATGCAGTATAATTCTCAATCGCATGATACTGTCAGTTTTCATTTAAAATCAACTTTTTCAAAACTTATTTCTAAATGAACTTAATCTGATTAACTTCATTTAGTCACATCTGTTCATGATTGTTTTTCCCTTTTACTAGCCATACAAATCATGAAATTAAGCTAATTATATACCATTATCAGCTGCAAAGAACTAGTTTCACAGTTTTATACCTTTTAATTCCCTGCAGGAGATTAAGGCTTGTTTTTTGTTAATATGTAAAGTGCAGTAACTTAAATGGATTTCCCCGCAGTTATTGCCAAAGGATTAACTAGTTTATTATTGTTTTTCACTATTGTAAATTGGTTTTAAAACATTACATTTTATGTGGTTTCATTGATGGCAACACTTGTCATGCTATTGAGAAACGTTTTCCTTCCAAATAGAACTGCTATATATAAGTAATTGTTATACAGCAATAAAGCAAAAGAAATAATTGTCCTGTCAGAGGGTTTATTGATGGTAACATCTGATTTTTATCTTCTCTGCTCCTCCCTCTTTTTTGGGGGGATTACTGCCTTCACACAGGTGATGATGAGCAGAGTGACTGGTTTCATGAAAATGAATCTGGTGGAGCATGTGGAATTACAGGGGTCATTCCGTGGTGGGAACAGGAAGACTCTACAGAACTGGAGAGAGAATTGCCTGATCCAGTCTTTGAAAGTATCTTAACTGGTACTTTCCCTCTTATGTCCCGTTCAGGGAGAAGAGGTAAGTAGCAATCAAGCAAATGCAAACTGTAGAATCACTTGGGTACAGTAGAAAGATATCTGTGGATTATAAAAAAAAAAAAAATAAAAATATGTAAACTGTTGACAAGATCTTGGAGTTACCAGTTTGTTTCCTTGAACTATTTTATTTTTAAGATATCATTAGAGAGAAATAATTTTAAACAATGATTAGAAAAGTCAGAAAGTGTAAAACTTGGCTCATTTCAATAGCCTGTTCTTTTATCTATTGTCTCAATGTTGTCTAATTCATTGAGAATTATTAAGTGTTATTTAAAGGGAATCCTTATATTCTGTTTTGTTCCTAGCTTCTATGATAATGTTTAGAATTCTGCAGAAGTTCGTCAATTAAAAGGCTGGAAAGACTAGTGTGACCATCTGTTTTGCTTACTTTCTGGTTGGGCCATATTATTTGTAGACAAGGGGGAAGGGTTCCTTTAGAGTAAAGATTGAGATTGTAACTGAGAAAATATCAATTTTTTTTCCCTTTAAAATTCTTTAGACAGCTGTGGATCCAGTGTATCCAATGGTAAGTTGTACCAGTGTTAGATTACACTTACAGCTAGGAACCCACTATTGTCTAAAAATTGAAAATGTCAGGCCTCACCTTGCTGCCAAAGAACTTTTTTGTACCTTCCCTCTGCTACAAGTATCTCCTTTCACATTCAAATATGGATCTTTTATGTGGGCAGTGGTCAAATCACTTTTAAACTATTTTGCACACTGGATGTATTGAATTCTTTTGTGAGACGTATTTTCCAGATGCAGGAATTGTTTCTGAGGACTTAGTCTCTGCATATTCACTAGACTTAACATTTTCTAGTACTAAAGAAGTTGGAAAATGATTTTTACTTCACTTACTACTGTAGTTCAGTATGCTCTGCTTATGCAGCCAACTGTGCATAGGACCAGGATGGCAGTAAGAATATCTGCAGAAATGTTCATTTTTGTGACAACTTAGCCTTTCTCTCTTCCTATTCTGTGCTCTTTGTTTCCACGAGTACAATGTTTGACAATATTAAGATGCTTTTGTGTAACTGAAGTCAGGCTGATAGATTGGTGGGTAATGGTGAATTTTATTGGTTATATGGTATATATGGTATAGGAAATATCCTTAAATCAATTCATATTTCTTTCTTGTAGGTTTCCAGAGTAGATTTAGTCATCTTCATGGAATGCCAGCAAGAAACATAAAAAAGGCTTCAGGAAACCAGAATGCATTGGTAGGTGCTTTTATTATTGTAAGCTAATGTACGCTGCTCTTAGAGGTTTTATAAAAAGGCAGATTCCTCTCGTGCTTGTTTCCTAATGTTGTGGATAGGTAAGGGAAGGGTAAGACTACAGTGCCACTGCTGCCTGATATTGTATGTTTGCTTTTTTTAATAGATAGACTCTTCCTACAGCAGTTCTGTTGTAATGGAATATTTGTGTGTACTTCAATGGCAGAAACAGTCTGATACTGTTTCTCAGTACCTATTTTGAACTAAGTGAAAGAAAAGGTTTGGGGGGGTGTTATTTAACATTTTCAGTATATATCTTATGTCTATTTGAAAACATGTTTCTCTCCTCTCAATGAAAATCAAACCAAAGTTATTTTAAGTTTTTCTGATATTGAAAGCATTCTAGGATGGATTGTGGGACAATTCTGGTTTATTTTATTATTATTTTTCTTCCAAAAGTCTGGCTTGCAAAATCTGTCCTTATTCTCTTTTGTTTGAGTGACTTCTGTGTGGTCAGGAGAAAGGGTATATGCAGAAATTTTAAAGTAAGTTAGTAAGGCACCTATCGTAGACATCATGCATTCCTTTGGACTGAGTCTGTTTTTTATGCCTGTGACTACAAATGAGAGATGTTTGGGGTTTTTTAGTGCCTTCAGCTCTAGGAGCAATGTTTATAAGTAAAGGAAAAAAAGTCCAACTGTCCTTGCATTTTTCTACAATCTAATAACTGGCTTTTCCTGTAGTTTTTTTTTATAATAAGATTCTAATGAATTTTTAAGAATTTGTTTGTTGGAGGAGGGCATGAGGAGAAGAGAGACTTGAATTAAAATGTTAAAATGTATTCACTGTAGTGCAGTCTATTCCTTTCTTATCAGAACAGCGTTTGGAAAAGAAGGAGAATGTGGGACACTCTTTATCAGTGTGTAATAAATGTATCCCAGCATGATAAATGCTGCAAGATCAATGTTCTTTATTATTTGAGAACATTAAATGTTTTCAAATTTTAATTTGCCTAAACAAAATAAGGTGCTTCTGAGCAATGCAAGAGCTATTGTATGTGGAGAGAATTGAAAGGAACTGTTAGAAATTTAACTTGTTTTGAAGAGGGAAGGTTTTTGTAATTGAAGTCCCTGTCCAATAATTGCCATTTGGAGCTGAATAAGATGCTTTAAAACCTTGGTCTGTGATCTCTGCTGTTAGTGGTCATGAATTAGATGAATGCTATCTAGTTCTTGGTTTCCTATCTACCTATTTTTATTTTTGGTTCAATGCTTGCTTGAGCATATCTGGGATTTGTAGCCCATTTTCTAAGCTTATTGCAATTTCACTCTGGTATTTTATAGGAGCTATTATAACTGATAGGTTAGCTTCATGGTATTGATGATACATGGCCTAACTACCCTAAAAACTGCCTTTTCCTCTAAATTGTAAAAAGGTGATTAAATTTCAGTTGATGAAGATATACTGTGAATGCGTATATATAATAAAAAATCCTAATGTTTATTTTCTGCTATGCTTTCTGGATTGTCCTTAGGAGCCCATTTTGTCTTCCAGTCATGATATCTTGTATGTAAAGATGGTATCGTAGTTCCCTTTATAACAAAAATGCAAGCCGATCTACTAAAGACTGATAATTCAGTTACCTCCAGTTATTAAATATATCACTTACATAGTGTCGTGAAACAAGGTTGACATGTGAACATGTCTTCTAAGCCACTACATTTAGGCAGGAGTGCATAGATAGAATGGATGTGCAGTTGGCTCTTCAAATGCAGTTTTCTGACCTTCTTAATGACTATTTATATTTGTGGGCACATCTGCTGCATCTGTCTTTGCAAATGTATCTATATAAGCCAGAGCTCCTGTGCTTCCTTTTGTCAGCGTTTGCTTTTTAAAGAAAATCTTTTTTAGATAGTTCAATCTAATGACAAAAAAAAAGTCATTTAATACCTGAGACATCTGATAACACAGAACAAGAAGTAATTACTGCTATTAGACGGTAACAGTGAAGAAGAGCAAGAATGCTTTTAGAAAGATTAATATCCTGAGGAAAGAACAATGCAGACTTAACTCATTGAACAGAGTTGTGGTGTGACTTAATTCTTTTTTAACACCGAGGAGTCCGATGTCTGTATCACTGCCTTTACACAGACATTAAAGGGAGACATTTTTTTACTTTGTGAATCATAGAATCTATGATTCTGTGATTCACAAAGTAAAAATGGACTTTACTACTGAGATACACTACCTGAAAGATACACATTATATCCTGTATTCAGTCTAAGGATGTGTAGTTTGTATCTAGGGAGCATAGGTATATAGTTAGCTCTTTGCATACAGTCAATGTGTGTTTAAACTTTTTTGGGAAGGTTTAGTTGAAGATCCACAATTATAGCAACTAGGAAAGCCTTGAAGAGATTACAGGTTTAGGGAAGGCAGAATGAATAACTATGATACCTTGATATACCATCATCCTCTGTCAAAAAGTGTTTAATGCCCAACTGTTTGTGTGTTTTCTTGTAAGAGGAACATCAGGCTAAGAGTGTAATTATTGCTTGCTATATAATGAGGAAACTGCCTACTTTACACTATTTTCATACCATGGTTTCTAGAAGCAGTGGGAGCTGAGAATCAGAGGAAGAATGCTGCTTGCTCTTTATGGACCAGTTAGTGAACTTTAATTTGAAGTAGCCACAGCTGGCACTCAGATTCTGTCCAGATGCTCCTCCTGCATTTCACTGATGAGTTGCTTAATTTGAACAAATTCATGGGTGTTTCTGTCATCAAGTGTACTGCCTTTGAGTCAAAACACTTTTCTAACGATCATACAACACTGGACGAGCAAGAGAGAAGTGAAAACCTAGCATGCAAATACTATGAAAATCCTCACTCAATCCAATATGCAGGTTGAATGAGTTGTTATACAACAGGTGACAACTGAAAAAGCTGAGCAAGAAAAAAAAAATTAATCAAAACTGGCTTATTTCCTCTGGATTGTTCGATTTACTGAAGATAGGCACTTTTTTTATGGAATCTGTAAATGATTTGTCAGACATACAATTGCAATGCGGGCTTTTCATGTCTTCATTGCTTTTTGTGGCAGCATCATTTCGAAAAGAACTTTATTTGAAAAGAAATAAAAAAACATATGGCTTTTCTAATATGCTATGCTTTTGATCCCTCCTGTGTGAAGTTGCTAGTAGCAACTTTGTGATTATAATCAGAAACATGATACATGTACTTTCATACCATATCAGTATTTAATGTACTGTTTCTAGTAAGGTATATCGTATGAAATCTTATTGTGCTTGCTTGAATTCTGCCGCTATCTATGACCTGATCAACTGTTCTCAACTCCTCCATTCTTTTATGTTAGGCAAAAGTTCTACAACTTAGAAGTAGTGTTCTATGAATGAAATGCTGATTTCTTAAAAGGAATGCTTTTTTTGCCCCGTCTTTTTTCTATATGTGTTTATAGACTTACATGTCATTTATCTAGTACTGTATCTCTGTCCTTTCCAAAAAATTACATGTGAAACTTTGGTATTTAGCAGAATAAAATCAGAAATCTAAAATTTTAGATGCACCGGAAATGCAAACGTTCATTTCTATGATGTAGAACACTAGATGAACTCTTTACCTTCAATGGTTAAGGCTGCCATGCTTTTCTCAGATGGATTCCTGGGGAGATCACAAAAGCCTTAATTAAAGAAAATAAGTGTTAATAATTATATTTAGTGCAAATAGAACATGACTACTTCTTTGTTATTTCAAAATGTTTTGTCCAACTTAGTACTTAATGACTTGTAGTTTTCACTTTTGTTCACAGCTCCTTCATACAAACAATTGCTTCATACAAACAATTACAAATCATTGCTGCTGTCTTAGCTATTCCTCGTGTGGTTCTAGATACAGTTCCTTCCCTGAGACAGGGAGACACATTGTAGGGTTTTGTTTGAGGACTCTTACCTGTCGTTTCTTTCTGCCTGGATTCTCTGTCTGGGCTGGAGGCTGGGAAGTGATTTCAGTGGGCTAAAGTGCAAAACACATGACCAATAAAATGGATGGTTTCTTTCCACTCTGCCAATTTTTCCATTCATCACCTTTATGTCATGGGTTTTGATTTCATGATATTAAAGACAGCCTATTTTAAGTCTTGCACTCCTAGGATTGATTTTTTTTTTTCTTTTTGCACAGCTGTACTATTGAGCTTGACTATACATAGTTGTAATTATTCAAAAAGTACGTAAAGAATGAAAACTACATCTCGGAGACCTGTTATCTGAAGGTGTCTGGGTAGTTCTGTCAAATCCTGTGACTTTTTCAAAAGTCCCAAGATAAAAGAGCTTTTCTCAAAAAAAAAAAAAAATGTTGTCAGATACCTACTACTCTATTGATGTGAGAAGAAAAGATGTGTTGAGCACTTATGCTTTCTGTTAACTGCTTTCAAAATGTAAAACCAAACTAAACATTTCTGCTTTTAAGTTCTTTCTAGCTGAAGAAACAGCCAGGTGTTTTCAGGAATTCTTTTCATGTCAAAATATTTTGGAAATTGAGTGAAATGGTGTTAGATAAGAAACCTTCTTACAGATCTAAGGAATGTTTCCTTAAAGGCTACATTGGGTGTTGTTTTTACAGTATTGGTCAGAAGCCTCTTTATGGATGTTCTTTAACTTTTGGAAAAATACTACTTCTCAAGTTAAAGTTGATTTGGTGTTGCAGAGAATTCTCTTACGCTGGATGTGTGGCATACAGTCAGACAAAACACAGTTTAGTTTCAGTGAGGTGCATGAAATAACTTACCTGCGGGGTTTTAATTATTCTCTTCAGTTAATGACTTTTGTCATTTGGAGTGATAGTCTCTAGGTCCAACTCTGGGGAAATGTGAGTGGTATTACATGATTTCTGATAACAAAACTAAACTCTTGTTGGACTCCAGACTTTCGCTCGTTCAAGATTAGGAATATTAGGCCTATGTGTCTGAGGATGATGTTTTGAAACCTTATGCTGCTAAAGCTGCGAATGAATTTTCCTTTAAGTGGGTAGGAGGGTAGAAGCTTTTGGTTATTGTAATGGGGGTTTTATTAAGATTTCCTGTCATCAAATATATTTTCAGCTATTTAAAGCATTTCTCGCTATGCTTTTCCTTTTAATTTTTAAAATTTTTCCTTGTTTGCAATTGTCTTAAATTTATGTCTGCTTATGCAAAATGTAGTGAATAAGTTATGCTCTTTTAATCCTCACTTTAGTTAACTCGGTACCTTAGTTTTACAACACAGAGTAGAGGGAAAAATTTCCTTGAGGAGAGTAGGTGGTTTCCTGCACTCATGTGCTTCCTGCAGATATGGTTTTTCAGACAGAAAAATTGAGGTTGTTAGCAGAGGAGGTGCTGCTGTGATGGCAGTTTAGGCCCCACCTTTGATTCTTCCAGCATTCAGTCACTAGTGGCAAATATGCCACACTTCTCCCAAGGAATGAGTCAAATGGCATTCTTCTACATGTCAGGACTTAGTCATGTTGAAATAGCTTTATTTTATGAGAAAACAAAAGGGGAAAAAAAGCTTCTGTTAGATTTCAAAACCCCATTATAAATAATCTGAGTTTCAAAAATGGGATGCAAATATTGGCGATGATATTGAGTTATCTGCGACGTTCTTAACTTCATGTATCTAATATTTTTTGGGGGGAACTGATTACTCTTCTTACCTACTGTGTATTTTGCATAGTAAGAGGTTCTTTTTTCCACAAATTAATTTGTAAGTGCACTTTGCTAAAGCTTTCACTTATACTGATGCAAGCTTAATATAATTTGTTCCACCTGCCATGGTAAGCACCTGATAGAAGGGTAAAAGCTTCTTAGTGACTTTAGTAATAGCTTAGCATACTTCCTCATCAAAAGAATCATAATTATACCTGTGCCATGTTTCATGGTAGGTCAGTATTTCCAAAAGTGGTTCCTATCACTGGTAGTACCAATGGTGGTACCCATACTTAAGGCACAGTTAAATGTTGTGATTGTTCAAGGCAGAGCATTAGCATTAGAATTAGTAGATCAGTTTTGTCAGTATAGTTGTCATTGTTGCAAAGTATTTTGAATTCTACCTATCCTTTATGAGATCTGAAAGGTTTAATAAAGTCTGCCTTACAACCTAGGTTTGTTTTAACCAACAGTGATTTTTTTTTTTTTTTTTGTAACTTGTAATTGTCTGATGAAAATCTGTGATCATCTTGGTGTCATCAAACCAGTAAACAGGCACGAATAGTACCACAGCATTTCTGTCTCATTTGAAGCTGCACTTCAGTAGCCAAAAAGGAGTTACGGGTAACTCAAATACCAAATGTTTAGATTTCAACAAATATAAGTTTGGTCAGTTTTGTTATTAGTTCTGTTACCTCATTATAAAACCCCTCTGCCATGATTAAAATAGCTAGAGAAATACTCATCTGGCTTGTAATAGTTGTAAAGGCACTAAGTGGTGAAGGTGTACATGTGTTTATTTTAGTCTTTTCTTCTATATCACTTATCTTGTAAATTAGGGTGTATAGTCTTGAATTGTGTCTTAGTTTCATTCTTACAAAATGTATGCGTATCAAGAAAAAATAGTTTAAATGCATCACGCAATTAATAGCTTGTAGAGGTAATGATTATATTTTATCAACAAAATGAAGATATCACCTAGGTATAACTACTGAAACAGATACTCTGTGCAACACAGCTCGAGATGGGGTTTTTTTGGTATATTTCACCTGCTGTGATAATCAAAGAATACCTTTACAATATCAAAGATTAACTGTGTGTAGCTGAAGTGAGTGTGGTGACTTAGTCTCGTTTCTTAGACTCTCACTTCAAGTATAGCGTCAAAAACAGTATCCCACTTCAGCAAAACAGCTGCCTCCAGCATTAGTCTCAGAAACGCCAAATGTGTTGCTTATTTTTTTAAATGTATCTTGTGGTTTATTCATGGTGACAAGTGCTATGAACTGTTAGTCTGAGCTATACTCCTTGTAATTCACCTTACCCCAACCACTCAAATGATAATTGTCTACAGTTTCACTGAAGTTTACTTTTAAATCAGGGCAAATAGCATGATGATATCCCCTTTATTCTTCAATTAGTGTCTGTTTTGAAAACACATTTAATATAGTTCTACAGAACTCCTTACAGACGGTAATGATTTTAAAAACCTCTCACTTCAAAATATGAGGCAACCTAATTGTTCCTCTTGTTTTCTGCTGCTTATCACAAAGAAATCCCCCTGCAGGGATTGCATGAAATGTTTCTTCTGCAGACATTTGGAATTTGCTCGTTTTGACTTCCTAAGTTCATATTGGTTCTTTAATGTTTTATGTTTTAGTGTAATTCTAATGGAAAGAATTTGTCTTTAAAGGTAGTTGGTTTTAGTATCTTTTCTGCAAAAATTTCACTCAGTTGTGTCTGTTTTAGAAACTTCTTAGTGCCTCGATAGCAGCGTTTTGAAGAATTAGTGGTAAAACAACAGCATCTTTTGTCCAGAGTCAAGTTGAATCGTATTTTCTTGAGATTCTTGGGGGAGTTGATCATTTAATGCTGAGAATAGACAGAAAATCATGTGTGTAATAGGCAAGGAACACATGCACAGATACTGTGGCTTACCTGATGAGCATAATCTCATTTATGCTGTAATAACAGCGTAAATGTCAAGTAAATCGGTACAGTGATTTCAGCTAACACATTGTTTAGCATTTTTTTAACTGAAAGCAAATCCAAGATCAGATACAACTCNTTTGCTTTCAGTTAAAAAAATGCTAAACAAAGATCAGATACAACTTCTGAACTGTTGAAAGTTTCTTGCTAATTCAAACCATAATAACTCATTAACATGAGTAGATTTTCCACTCCAAAGGAAACTTTGTCTTTTTTGCCTAGAATAGGTGGTGTGGGAGAATGAGGGCTACCAATAGACAGAACAACTTGGAAGTAGTCCATCTGTTTTTTCAGTGTCATTTCCTATGGTGGCAATCTATTGGGAAAACAGTGGCACTTTAGATCTCTAATGGAAGTACTCTGCCTATATCTAGACATCTAGATTAAGCTTATTAATAGTGACCTTCTAGATTTGTTCCGAGACACACAATTTATACTCGGATGCAGTCATTTGTTTTGTTCGCTAGCTCTGTTCTAGCTTTACTTTGTGTAACGCATTTTAAAAAATTCTTGTCTGAAAAGTGATCAATATCATTAGCAGCTTATCTTTCAAATTTTTGCTAGGGCAAAGATGGGGCATTAAAATGTTGGTATCTTGGTTGAGTTATAACAAAAGCAAAAATTCAAACTTCAGCTTGATGTTGGGGTTTCTTTCTATGTACAGTCTAATTTCATACGGCTTGTACCCAGAGTAAGAGGCAGCTGTAAAAATAGTGCATTAAACTGGTTCTTTAGTGTCCTGTCCAGCAATTTGTCATGGAGATGCATATATCAAATAACTTCAAAATACAGCACAGAAAATAAAGTAGCAAACATACATGATGCATTGTGTTGAAACTGAATTGCCCAAGAAAATTACTCTGCTGCTTTTGTAATGTGAGATATAATACGTGAATGAAGAGGTACTTCTCTGCCATTGTCTTTGATTACTGTGACTTTAGTCAGATGTAAAGACAATGTTCCATAACCTGTTAACCATAAAGAAGCGGAGCTACCCACGGTTGTTGTAGCCTAACTTACCTGTGACTTAGCTGGAAAATGACATATTAGTTACCTTTTTGTTTCTTGAAATAAGAAAATCAAATGTGCATATTGAGAGCGTAGTTTTCAGGAGGGAAGGAAGTACTCACAACTTCTCATAGTTATCACATGGTATTTGCATCAAGTACATGTGTAACTGAATGCAGAAGAGACCCTTTTCATTACAGAACGTGGGCTCTGTTTAATGTGTTTCTGAGAGATCTTCAAATTGAATGAGTTGCAGAAGTTAATACTTAAACATGTTTGTCCAATATCAGACCCTGAAATGCTAACTTTAAATGGTAATAAGCAATGGCAGAATGGAAAGGTCATTTCCTGAAGATAAACAGTAAATTAATAATGCTGTGAGTTGTGAGGTGAGTGACAGGAAAACTTGCAATTCCTCTGTTTAGTGGTCTCTTGTTGTGGAAAACCCTACCTACAATGTTGGTGTGTTCTTTTCAAAAGCATAGTGATCTTTGTTTTGTGTGTACTTAAACCATTTGTCCAATTACGAAATCACATGTTGTATATCGGAATAAAGAGGACAACACGAAAAGGTTTGTTAACATCAGCACTTCCAACTGGAGTGGTTCAAGAGACTGTTGGTCTTTGCCTTTTAATTACTGTCTCTTCAGTTAGGACACACCAGCTGCTTTTTTAGTTTCTTTTCCAAGTGAAGCGTAAACCGTTATGACTGATCAAATGAACCCTTTCAGTCCAACAGTTTTGATAACCTCAAAATCAGTTCCACTCAGTGTCTTTGTTGTGGTTTAACCCCAGCCCACAGCTAGGAACATGCAGCCGCTGGTGCAGTTCTCCCCCTTCCCCCAGAAGGGCAGTGAGAAGATGGTGAAAAGGAGGGGAAAGGGGAAAACAAACAAACAACTCCTGCTTTGAGATAAAGACCATTTAATAGAACAATAACAGAAAAGGAAAATAATAATAATGACACAGGTCATTCTCACCTCCCAGTGAATTGGCACTATCCCAAGCATTATCCTGCCTGCCCTGCTGGCCAACCCCCGTTTATATACCAAGCATGATTTCTATGGTAGGGAATATTCCATTCGCCATTAGATTGTTCTACCTATACTCCTTCTCAGCTTCTATGGGAAGCTGAAAAGAGTCCTTGAAAAGTATAGACAAAGCTTAGCAACAACTCAAACAATATGCATTGTTGCCATTTCTTTCACAGCAATTACTAGAAAGGAAATTAACTCTTTCCTGGCTGAAACCAGAAAACCCTTGGAATTTGATTCAGAAAACTCATACTTGATGATCTGATTTTTGTTGTGGTTTGTTTTTCCTTTTCTCACTATTAACTTTAAGTTAGTAGTTAAGACAGGTAGTTTTAAAACCTGCATTCAGAAGTCTGAGAATAAGTTTCTTATGCTGTTGTTTCTCAGCCTTCACTTAGCACTCCTGCAGATTATGGTTTTAAAGGTCAAGGAAGAAACTTATCTTCAGTTCGGAGAACTGAAAATTGTTTATTTAGGCGGTCATTTTCTTAGTACTAGCTGATTGCCAAACTCTGTTGTAACTGTGCTGCTATAGATACATTTTTCTAAACACTTGTGAAATTCACTTTAAAGAGCATTAGATGAAATGTGTGCCACATCCCTTTCTCCCTGACCCCTTCCCATTGGATTGCTTAGTTCTAAAAGACTTATTTAACAAAGAACTAAACAGATAGATACAGTAGGTTTACCCTAGATTGCATTTTTATTCTCTATAGAATGTAGTCAAACTGGAGAAAAAGAAACCTTCTTCCTGTTTTATGTCACGTTGTTATGCTTTGAAAAAGAAAGCATGCATATGGCGATTGAGATTTTGTTGCCATACTGCTTTCTCTCTTTTGTTTGTGTTTTTTAAAAACCTGGAATCTAATTATTGGTGTAGGTCTAAGGCAATTTAAGGCAACTTGCAGTACCTAGAATAACTTTAGGAACATTGCTTGTTAGAAGTTACCATAAGGCAGCTTTCCCATGCAGTAAAATATAGCACTTAAGCGAAAGATAGGAATCGACTGCCTAAAAGCGAGGGGGGTCTTTGCATAAATAAAAGCTAGCATTTCAGTGTTAAGTTGGGCATAAATATTTTAAAATATATTGTTATCCCCTGTTCAGGACAATAGAACACTTAACTATATTTTGTCAGATTATTGAGAATAAACTATGTGATAGTCACATCATATATAGTATTTAAAAACTGAAGGATTTATTAAAGTTTTCTTTATACACAAACTGATGTCTTTATAAAAATATGCATATTTTCTTTAGGGTTTAATGTGATCTTTTTGTTTCAGGAAAACAACTTCATTTACATAGGATGTTTTATTGAATCTTACATTAAATATTACTAGAATGTGGAAAATGTTTTAAAAATATTTGGGGGTTGATGGATTAGTACTCTTCAAAGGGAAACAAAACACTAAATATTTCTAATCCTGCATTATTTACCGCATGGGTGGTTAAATGCTACTTTAAGCCCCATAAAATTAAAAGGGAGAAATCTGCCAACTGTAGCAGGAATTGGATTTAGGAAGAGTAGTACAGAGCCAAAATATTGCTACAGAATTAAATGTCAAAAATCTTCTTTAATAGTAGATATATAGTTCACAGTGCCTGGTTATGATTAATACATTTAATCTAAATCACTGAAAGTTGCTCTCTCCTTTTCCATAAAATACAATAGGACACAAATCAGTTTTACTGTAGGTGGATAACAATTGGAAAATAATGCATCTTCCCGCCCAATAAATTGTCAGTTATACCTTTTAACTAAAATCAATTCATCTTTCCAAAATTTATTACAATTTCTAAGAATAAATCTTTTCAAATGTTTATTCATTTGCTTTTTGATACATTTGTGGCACTTTTGCTATGGTCTAATGTTTTTTCTTTTGATTCATTGTAAATTAGAAAATCTATTTTGAGTCAATTTTCTAGTTAAGAAGTTAAAATCTATAACCTAGCCATTTTTTCATAGTCTCCTTTGCACATTTTAATACCCTTGAACTTAGATACAATCCAGTAAATTCTGATCAGAAGGTGATTAAAAGACTTTTCACTGCAACTTCTTGACTGAGGTCCAGATTCATAAAACAAGTACATTTGAGATTGTTAGCTGCTTCTCTCCTGCACATCTCCTCGAATCAAAGAGGAAGATTGAAACAATTATAGCAAATGAGCAGATGCATAGGTTTTGGCGAAAGATTTTTAATACGGACAGTCAGAATTGCCCTTTTGAATTAGAATCCAGCTGTGACCACGTAGGGTATGATCGAAGCCGCCTTTTGTTGTCCCTTTATAGCAGCAAGACAATGATAGTACTCGATATCACTAAAGCATACTATATGTTTCCCATTGTTTGTTGTGTCTGTAATTATCCAATGCTAACCTCTTCACGTGTGGTCATCTGCCATTCACATTCTTAAAAGTAACACTTTTTTAAGAAGAAAATATTTTAAAAGAAATATTTCATCACTTTCTCTAATGATTGATCTGCTAATGTGTGTTGTGAAATTGTATTCGCTGTTCAGCGGTTTCCTGCTCTGTACATAATAAAATGTGTTAGAGAGGGATGGTCTTAATTTTTAAAAAATCTATAAGCATATTTCCTGGTCTGCTCCAGTTAAACAATGTGATCTTTTTGTCAGTTTTCTGACACGTTATGTATGAGAAGCTTAAGCTAGTACATAGCCATATCAAATTTCTTAAAGTGCAAATCTGTTTTGTTTATATTATAAATGTCAATGTAGGCAGAATAGAGGGAGAGAGTTAGAAAATGTTTCAAACATAACTATGAAGAAAATTACATTCATAATTTGAACCTGATCTACAGTATCACTTATTGGTAAATTTGTGTAGATGAAAGCATCATGGGTTTTGAAGTGATTGATTTCAGAGTTAAAAAAATCATTTGTGTGGATGGATTGGAATTCATTAATTTTACTAATTACACAGTGAAGAAAACAGATGTTTTCTTAGGCAAAGATCAGGCTTTAATTACAGGTCTTACCTGCTCATCTAAAAATAGTGTCAATATGTTAATGTCTCTCAAAGTTAATTTCTTATTTTTATATGGAAGTATGATTCTGTTACACATTTGTTAAGCCTTACTCTAATTGTGTACAAATACAGATCTAATACTCAGAGTACTTATTAAGGGGTACATATGTCATTATGCACATATATATAAAATTCTTCAAGAGGAGGTTGGGTAAAGATTGCCTCTTTAAAATGTCAAAATTGGTACTATCCAGTACTACTCTATTTCCAGTTATAATAGTGTGTGTTACAAAAACAGTCAAAAACACTTGCAACGAAGCTGAGTTTCCAGCAATCATACGAATCTGTCTAGAGTCCCCTTAGGACTCTTGTTCTGAGGTATGTCCTGTGTAGGACTACGCCCCATGTGAGAAAAGCAGAGTAAGCTGCCAAAGAATTAGAGGGAGAACCTAAGAGAGGTACTGTGTATGTTCATTTTGTCCTTTTGCAATTTTTTATAAATATGTTGTCTGTTTTAATTGCTTTATATATGTATTTGTCACTGCCATGGGGCAGTGGAGATCACCTAACTAATGCTAATAATTGGCAAGATCCAGAAAGAAATTACCTTTGAAAGGTGCGTTTGCAACCAACAGCCTGAGGATGCATGATCTATAGAAAGGGTAACTATTTTTGCCACATTCTTCTGTGCTTGGAAGAAGTGCCTAAGAGGAGAGAAGCTAGCAAAGCATCCGTAAGCCTAGTTGGTATAATGAATGTTTAATGGAATAAAGTTATGCAAGGCTGTAAAAGAATTCAGAGAAGAAATAATTGTCATATTAGAAAAAACTTGATCATTCTAACTTTGTGTAAAATCTTTCTAACTCCAAAACATAATTTTCTCAGTACTTCATTGCACTATCCTTTCTCAGACTTTACTGTTTGCCGTGATTATTTATTTCACAAAATGTGTATGTTGCATGGAAGAGAATTCTCATCTTTTCAGTGCAAATGTGTTTTCTTCAAAATCAGAAGACTGTCCTATAGGGAGCACAATATCTACCAAAAAAAAAAAGAGGTGTGTGCACAGTAAAGCAGCACAAAATGACAAAACATAAGCAGAGTCAATATAACCCATTAGTAGCAAAATCCAGTGATTGTCCAAAATTTCCATCATAGTCTTCTCTTTTAGATCTTGTGGGGTGGGGAAAAGCGCTTTCTAAAAAGCAATCCACTTGTGTGTTTTTTCAAGGTTTTGGTCAGGGGGATTATTTT
>VUYV01000182.1:1387043-1531739 GCA_008711295.1 Anarhynchus alexandrinus | reverse complement strand
TTTTTTTTTTTTTTTTTTTTTTTGTTCCATGGAGGGATATTTGTACATGCTTTGCTTATTTCAGGGGAGTTATTACTGCGGGTGGTAGGGTCAGAGCTGTTGGGCTGTCTTAGAGTGTAGCAGACCCAAAATCTCTCATGAACACAGAGAACTTCAATATGACTACCTGCTTTTAGTTGTGGTGATTTATTGAAGGGTTGTAGGATCTTGGAGAAACAGGTCCTTAATCATTTAGTGTTCTTTTAATGCTAGGTTGATAGATATGAAACTACTATATTGTGTTAGATTGTATCCGTTATATCTGTAGTCTGGCAGTTTACTGTGTAGTGATGATGAGAGTAGCAAATATTTTCATTTCAGAGAGCTTTCACTAAAATGCTAGCAAAACTATCCAAGATTATTGCAGACTATTGATGTACTGTTTGTTACTGGTTCTTTGAGAGGAAATGCTGACCTTTCAGTTAATGGTGTGGGTTTTTATGTTCAAAAATTGTGGATTTCTTTTGGGTGTTTTTCTTCTACAGTTCTTCCGTTAAATTAGTAAGGCAAAGAAACTTAATCTCAAAACAATTGAAGTGAAAACATTGCAGTGTGAAGAATGTGTTTTTATCAGTAGCTCTCAGCACTCATTATGGCTATTTTGATAGGATACTAAACGTAATGATGATACCATTCAGTTTTCGGTTATGCCTTTCTTGCCATGAAGATCAACTGCAGGACTACTATTCTTGAAAGGAGATTAATTCTTGCCTCCTCTGCATAGAAATGTTTAGGGAACAGGTGAATGTTTAGATGCTTTGGAAGGTAAATAATATCCTTGAGGTATTGTCCACTATGCTGTCTGTGGCTTTCAAAGTGTGTTATGCAAGTGCAACTGTTTCTTACGCCTTCAGAAGAAAATAAACAGGCTCTTTTGTCTCCCTTAACTTAAAGGGAGACAGAAAACTGCCTGGAGATTCAGGTACATCTGGTGTCCCCTTTATTTTACTGTCTTGCCAGAGGAGCTGAAAGTGGCCAGCCACGCTGTCGGCGTACACATAGCCCAGAAGTCTCAAATGGCATTGACTTGCGCAAAATAGATTATTCCAGTAGGGTGACAGAGCTGGTTGGCTGTTAAGAGACCTAATCAAAGCAGACACAAACCCAAGTATAATACCAGTTATTAGAAATTCTGCTGGCATCAGACTAATTAAACGTAAACACCTAAAACATTCATTTATTTCTTTATCAGGGTTATCAAACTGGTGAAGAGCCCACAGCTGGGGAGAGCTGGGAGAGGTGGGACTTTTTGACCTCACTTAACCTTTCTAGTATAACTAAGAGGATTTGTCTTGGCAGCCCCCCTCCAAGGGGAGATCATTGAAACCATTAATGATCTATCCTTTGGCAAAACGCCTGGCACAAATTCTCTGAGCAGACTTTTTGAAGCTTTACGTGCTTTCCTTAACGCACATCTTCTGACTCTGAGTGTTCTGAGGAAGCTGGTGGTTCTTCTCTAGGTTTGTACATAATGCTTAAAGTTTACATGGCTGTGTGCTTTGTATAGATCAGTCCTTTGAATCTGCATGCCCGATGTTGTCTAGTGTCATCTAGATGTTGTGTGGGCCTGACAAAAAAGTATTGCTTATTGTTGTTTGAGCAGCAGCACCTATACACTTAAGAACTTGTCTCCAAAGAAGAATTTGGGGAAGGCTGACAAATCCCAGGCACTTTAAACCTTCTCTCACAAAAGTGATCATCCAGAACTGGAATCCTCATTAATTCTCTCTGTGCCAATTACGCCTGGTCAAGGATCTCCTGAGAGTTTGGCAGGGTCTCACCTACTCTGTGGCAATGGCTGATTCGAAAGCTGTCAAACAAATGAGGTTAGATAAGTAGTTTTCTTTTGGCAGGCATTACCATGAGTTTTTGTCACATGCAGCAGGATGGTGCATTGTGGAAGGTTGAAATTAGGGAGAACCCTTTTGAGATTGTCCAAGTGTTTTGCCATGTGCTTTGTTTTAATTTGTTTAGCCTTTTCCAAGTGAAGCAAGTTGACCTAAGAACTATGAATTATACCTGTCCTTTACTTGTGATCTTTGTGTGTCTTTCTCTTGCCAATTGATTCTATTGAATTGGTGTGCTTTCCTGGCTATGGATGTCTCTGAATTCCGTATGTATTTTCGATTACATAGGGAAGCACTGACTTGGTTTTGTGGGCTGGAAAAATGGGTGCTGCGTCTATGACTTCCAGAAACTGAAGTGCATATGTTTACTTTGTTTGATTTCACATAGCAGAGTCTGAACATCCATTTTCAACAGGTTGAAGGTTTAACGAATGCCTGTTTGCATGTTAATGATAAATAAAATGCAGTTAGCAAATAAAATTCTTTTTGACCATCACAAATAACTGTAGTTTCTTAAGGATTTCTTTCTGCTGCTACTTAAAAAAATCCTTTAGCTGCAGTAACCTTAGCTCCCCTCATAACTCCTAACTGCCAATTTGAAAAGGAACAGTGTATGATGTGAATCGTTCCAGGCTCCATGTGTAAGCTGGCTGAGTTCGTGCTGATGTCTCCATGGAGTGAGGGCACTGGTTTGGGTGACTCTGCCCATTAGGTGTCACAAATGCAGGCTTATTTTTAAGACAGCTTTCCTTTTAGAGCCAGCTGAAATTTGCTAATGGGCTTAAAAGAGGGTGAGGGAGTGCTAGGAGGTCAAAAGTTGCAGATAATTATGCAGGTCTCCTTTTTCTCAGAAAACCAAGCTAAAAAAAAATATTTTGTGAAAGCACAAGTAGAACAATGACTTTTATAGAACAAACAATGTAATAGTAAACTGTCTTTACAGGAATAAAGCTAAAGTTAGCAGCTATGACCACACAGCCACTCGCTCACTTCCCCGAGTTGGGATGGGGGAAAGAAGAATAAAAGTGAGGAAAAACTCATGGGTTGAGATAAAGACAGCTTAACAGGTAAAGCAAAAGCCACACACATGCACAAAGCAAAACAAGGAATTCATGCACTACTTCCCATAGGCAGGCAGGTGTTCAGCCATGTCCAGGGAAGCAGGGCTCCATCGTGCCAAACGGTTGCTTGGGAAGACAAAACACCATCACTCTGAACATCCTCCCCTTTCTCCTCCCTCCCGTGCTTTATATGCTGAACAGGATGTCATATGACGTGGAATATCCCTTTGGTCAGTCAGGATCAGCTGTCCCGAGTCTGTCTCCTCTCTACTTTTTGGCCCTCCCAGCGGGCTCGCAGGTGGGGTGGGGTGACAAGCCCACTTAGCATTCCCTCCAGACACCTCTGCTCCCCGCTTTTTGGTCTCCAATCCATTCGCTGTACATTACATTCAGTCCCTTGGGTAGGATGGTGGGAGGTGCAGGAGTTGGGAGTCAGTACATTGTGGTTCCTTTTCTTTTGCTGCTGGCATGGGTTGCCCCTGCAGCGGCAGTCCCTTTGGGGTCGTACTCCCCCTTGGTCTTGTCTGCAGCCCTTGCTTATTTGCTTCAGCAGTTTTCTGCTGTGCTGTCTGCCCTGCCTCTCTTGTTTCTCGCTCGTGCCTGTTTGTGTCCCTCTCCTATCCCAGTATCCACTCTTGTGTTTGCTCTGTTCAGCATTCATCCTCCTCTGGCATCTCCCTTCTTTATCCTCCTGTGTGTGTCTCCTTCTGGCTTTTTTACCTCCCATTACTAAATATTCTTTGGCAGAGGCATCAGGGACTCCTCTGGTTACATTTTGGTGCGCAGTGGGTTTGTTTTGTCCATCACCAACTGTGTGACTGGCACAGAGCAGTCCCTGACCACCTTGTACACAGGTCACCCCCACAGCCCCCTCCTCCAGCTGCCAAAACCCTGCTAGCCCAATGCAGGGCAGATATCCTTGGCTTGGTTTTGTACATGTAGATGCTTACAACACTACAAAGAGGAACTTGAGAAAATAGGGGGGAGGGGAAGAGTTATGTTCAAAAGTGGTGGTTTTTTTCATTTGTCTATTGCTGAAGTTTCTTACTAAACTATTTGCTTCAATAAAATGCCTTGGAGAAGATAAAATTAGAACTGAAAACTGAATACATAACTGGTACAAAAAACCTCCTGTGTGCCTGGATAACGCCTATATGTAATGTACATAGCTTACTAATATAATCATACTTTAAGAAAGCAATGCAATTACTTCTGTGGTACCGGTTTGCTTCCTAACAAGGAGGAAGTAAATAAATGTCCAAGTACAGTGGTTAGTTTTTCAAAGAGCTGTGATTTCCCTTCAGTGTAGAAAACTATAGTTTTAGTAAATATGCTTACTATACCTCATGTGATTGTATGTTATATAACTTTCCAGCAGTGACTATATTGATATAATCTCATGCTTTACAGAGGAAAAAGTCTATTTTGAGACTGTAATCCAGATTCATAGAGGCTAAATTTCATCTGTTTCATCCAGTCCAAGCCTAGTATTGTCTTAGGTATTTCAGAGCAATTAAAGCTAATGAAATCTAAGGAACAGAGACTTGGGTGGAGTTTACGCTCTGTAAATCTGGATTTACACATCTGTGGCTTTCGTACCTCTCTAATAGCTAATAATACCCTCCCATTTGATAGGAATGCAAGAAGAAAATACATAGCAAGTTGTAAATAATGTGTGTAGGATATGGCTTATGAGCATGGAATTGTGTAACTTTTTTTGGTGTTAATTTCTGTTATTATAGTACAGGACCAACTTTTCAGTACTGTTTGAATGGATAGCAACAAGCCCTAGTGAAGTTCTTGATGCAATATATCTGCTTTTAAGCTATTGATTTGTGGTAGTTTGTGAATTTACTGAAAAGGATTCAAGTAACATCTTGAAAAAGAGTGATCCTGGAATACTGTCAGAAGAACCTTGAAATTGAATTACAGCTTTAATATTCAAACTGAGGCATGTATTGTTATTTGTAGTATATGTAAAATGACTTTTATAGATGAAATTTAAAATCGGTGACGCAGAATAGGGTTTATAGTGCATGGGCTTTAAGAAGAACAAGGGAAGATCTTTGATGTATAGCATGTAGCAGAAAGATGCATATTTATTAAATAAAGGAATTTTAAAATGGGGGCATGGTAAAAGAAAAGGTTATTCTTCCTGATGTGTTATTCAGATGATGGTCTGTGTTGCCAAAAACAAATGCAAAGTGTTTCTCTGTGTAAGTATTTTATTAAATAAGTATTCTTTAGATTTACAAAAAAAAAAAACAAATAAAGTAATGAAATATTTATCTTGTAAACCAATGAAGAACAGCCTTGTCAAATCTTAGTGCTTGAAGCTTCCATTTCTAGGAGTCCGGTTCTTTGTGCTGTGATGTCAGTGCTGCCTGTGTTTCTAGCGCGGTCCTGTGCTTTCTTCCCATCCCTGGTGTTCCGTCTGAATTGTCAGACTCGGCCAGTTAGGCCTCTCTCACCTGGTTTAGATGTATGAATTCCAGAAACCACAGAAAAAAATCTGTGGTTCCTTAGGACTCAGTGGACATATGAACGTTAGCAGAGGCGAGTGTTTGGAGCGGCACTGTATAAAGTAGCCGCTCGCTGGCAGCAGCCTCCATCATGCTCTGTTTCCTACCATGTAAGCCATTGCATGGAGACACACATTACATGACCCCAGACCATTGAGCTTCGTATATTTGGTAAGAATGTTGAGTTCTGTGTTGCCCAAATATGAGCTAAAAATTTCTTGCTTAATTGTCTTGTTTAAGAAAAAAAATAAACCAGAACCCTCTCTGGCATCAGTCCTGCATTGGACTACCACTTAGTATCACTGCAGAGGCAGGTCTATAAGAGGAAACAAGGAAGGCCACCTGCTGTATTGTCATATATAATGTTTCCTGGACTCATTTCCCATTCATTTCTCTTTGAGTCTCTTCTTCAGCATTTTCTCTTTCAGTCTTTTTGTCGGTATTCTATACAATCGTCACTTCCTTCCTTACCAGCATTGTTTGCACTGATTTTGGTAGTGTTTGCAATCTGTTTCTCACAGTAAGCCTAATGCTTACTTACACATTGCCATTAAAGAGTGGTAACAGCAGAGACTGAAAAGCGACAACAGACCTTGCTTGGCAGGGCATCGATGCTGAACGCAATGCCATAGCAACTTAGGAGCATGATGAACTCTGAGCTTCCAGAGACCAATTCAGGACAGTCATCCCAGCAGAAGGAATTTACATGGATTGCAAGGGGTGGAGTATTGTAACCAGCAACCCTCTTCCATTCAAAGTGGAAAACTCTTAAGACTTTGATAAGGCAGCTTACCAGGAAAGGTCAGATTTATTTTTTTCTACTACACAAAGTACAACAAAATATTTGTTATGGGATGGGTGTGTAGGCTGAGAGAGAAAGCTGATTTTGAAGATAGAATCCAAATAATCAGGAAGACGGTGCAGTTGCTTTCAGTGTACTTTTGATATTTTGCATTTTTCACTTTTAGTGGCAATAGTATGATAAATGTTTGTTCTTAATTATGTAATCCTCTATTCGAGGTATAATGTCACATGAGAAACCATTTTAAAGAACAATCATGATGTATTAAATACACTTCTCACTGTCGTGTTAAAGGATACCAGGTCAGCTTGCTGGGCAGTTACAGCAATCTGAAAGACTAGAACTTGATAACTATAATAGTATATTTTGGCATTTGCACATTCCAGTGGAGTTTAGAGGCAATTCTTAAAACCTTTTTATTTTATTATCCACAACCATTTCCCAGGAGCTGTTTGAGTTCATGCATTTAGATTTTAGATTCAGGTAGGGGTTAGCTATTAGAAATGAACATATTACTGGTCAGTGTTTACAGGAAATGGAGAGGAAGAGAAAAGAGAAACGTTTTCTCACTAAGATCCCAATTGCTGAAATCCAGTTTGAATGATTTAGTACTTGGTTCTAATGTTCTCTTGCTGTACTTGCAAGTAAAACAATAATCAGTCTTTTACCATTCATCACAAATTTAGCATAGCATCATGGTGAATGAACAGTTTGCCTTATTAGCACTAATTTGTTATGATCAAAGTTGTAGTCCAATTTCAAATTACTATGAACTTGATGAATTCATTTGCAGAAACAGCAGAAAGTTTGATCATATGTTAGGCGACAGCAAATAGGACAAACAGAAAGAGCAGTAGTGCTGCCAAAAAAAATTTTAGTCTATACAAGTGGTATGTAATGAAGGTGACATCATTGTTTCTAAAATAGGAAATTATAACTTATAAATATAAGACACTTGTTTAACACTTGTTTAACTTGAGATCCTTTTAAGACTTCCAGCTTGCCTGTTCCTTCTCCTCAAATAATTACTCTTTCCATAAATAGTTAATAGATTCCCCCATCTCCTTTTATTAATGGTTTCATACCAAGCTTTTATTTTCAAATTTGCTGAGAGTGTATTTTGCTGAATTAAAAAGACTCTAATTTTAGCATAGTATGTTTTTTTTAATACAATAAAAAACACTGTTGCTTTGTTTCTGTGTATAACTTACTTTAGTCTATGTTAAAATGTGAAATCCTGGTAATGGATTTTAGATATGTATATTTTTACTGAAAGTTTATTAAATTTAGTACATCTAAGAGACTATGAAATTAGAAAAGGAAGTAATGTAGTTTTGAAGTAGCATGGGGAGAATGTGTGGGGGCAGTATTATACCATAAGAAAGAAACGAGGACTCTTTACTTACACTTGAGGCTTTAGAGCTGTTTTTTTCCTCCTTTTCTTTTCTCTTTCTGCCATTAATTTTATTGAAAACTGCCTGGGTCTGAACTTTGACAGTAGCAAGGAGGTGGAGCAGATTGCAAAACAGACAAACTGTGAGAGTTTTGATAGTTTTTCCGTACTGTCCCCTTCTTGACTTCATTAGGTAAATTCAAGCCAATGGTAATAGAGTTCATTTCAACTTATTCCTATTTTTAGCTAGTATATTTTTCAAAAAGTTTTTTTGTTACGTGTTACTTGCATCTGAGCTTTGCATACTATCTTGTCTTATCTTGTCAAACATACCCAACAAGCAAACCCCTCTGATGATTTGTATGTGCTAAGTGCATAGATTTACTGCTGCAGTTTGAACATTTTTAAATTAAAATATATCGCTTGTTCCAAATGTATTGATTTACGCATCTCTTTGTCAATATTAAGTAGAACAACTTTTCCAATAAGTTAAATAAGATCTGGCAAGGCAGACTACATTTAGTGGGTTAGTTTAAGTTTATATTTCTACATGTTACTTGTTTGTGTGTTCCTACTCTTTTGCCCTTTATTCTCAATCACTGTTACAGGTATTTGTAACATCCCCTAACTGAGAAGAGATGTGGGCAGTTGCACTGTGAATTCACACAAAGTTGCAGTCATTAAAATATGACCCTCCCTAAGTTTTCTTTCTGAGTTTTCAACTCCTACTGAGTGCTTAAATATGAAAATTCTGCCTAAGGTTAGGGTGTTTTTTAATATCTAAAAATTAAAATGGGCTTCAGAGCTCTTAAATTTAATGGTCGTGTAATAGTAATGGAATCTCAAAATGACTGCTTTTACTGTAAGTGCTCTTGAGTAAAATGCTACAGTTCTATCCCTTTAATTTTTTTGAGATAACAATATAATTAGCTCTTTTGTCCACTGCTTGTCATCAGGGAGCTGCTTGTGCAATAGTAATTTGTTTTTAGAATCTGTGTATAGGAGTTACCAATGCAAATAATCTTACTGCTTCTCTCTTCTCTTCTCTTGCACCTGGATGTTAAACTGCTTCATTTGTCCTAAGTAAGCAAATGAGTTGATGGACTAGAGGAGCATCCTCTAACTTACTCTGTTAAAACTTCTTTGTCCATATCTCTACTTATGTCTGCTCAGCCTATTCTGCTGATTGCTGATCTGAAGAACAGCTGAGATGTAAAGCTGGGCATAACATTTGCTAGTGGAACATCAGTCTGGTGCAGATCAAGAAAATATTGTGGATTTGAGCCTTTTTTTTTTGTCCTTACATGTCGACTTAGATTATGCTTAGTAAGTTCATATAAATCTTTCCAAATGCCAGGTAGATCCACTTGGGGACTGACCAGTTCCCTAAAAACTGTGGTTTTGTGTTTTTTACTTTTTTGTTGTTAAATACTGTCATTCCAGTTGCTTAAACTCTAGAAAGTTACTAAGAAATTCTGTTTGGTAGTGATGGATACAGGCAAGGGGGTGTTTTTCTGCTGAAAGGGGAACTGGCAGTGATTTTCTTTTTATTTCTAAAAGGTCAAAATTTTCTCTTCATGGGGTCTGGCTAGTATGTATCTGTTGGTATTAAACATGCATGTTACTTAAGTTTTAAAAGCAAATATCTATTTTAATAATATACAAATTTTTGATCTGAATACTTGCAGCAAATTGAAAGAACAGATTATTGTAGCAGCTACTTTGTTTAAAAGGAAATAGTATATTAAAGAAGGAAGAAAAAAAAATTGTGGAAACATTTTCATGGGCCAGTGAATCTTCATTTAAGTGATGTTTGTCACCAAAGTTGTAGAGAAACTTCTGGAAATTGGATATGTAGTTTCTGTATTCAGAGAAAAGTTGATCGTGATTGCCAGAGCCTCGTAGCAGTGGAACATCTAAGCATGCTGTGAGGCCAGTTGCATTTGCTCTGTACACAGGCAAGAAAAATTATTTATACCAGAGCAGCTTCATATCTGTAGAGACAAAGTAACTTAGGAAAAAAACATTCAACAGTTTTCTTTGTCTCTCCAAATCACATTAATTTGAACTTCTAGGTATCTTATCTTAGACTCTTTTATGATAATGAATTGAAATATATTGCTAGCTTTGTATAACCTCTTCTGTGAAGGTATATTCTCTGGTGTTGGTACCTCTGTTTTTTCCAGTATAATAAATCTGGTTTCTCAAGGAGATTGAGAGGGGTGTGTTATCCATTGTCATTCTCTAGTGGAAAGCCAATTTTCTTTTTCCTTTTTTAACTGGATTTTCTGTGGAAGTGAGGTGAGCTAGCATCAGTTTTCTTTCTTCCTTCCTGCCTCATTCCAGTATCTTCAGAACTTAATAGTTAATTTGACAATCTGCTTAAATCTGGCAGTCATTCAGATGTGATTATTAAATACCTTGCATTTCTTTAAAAGAAGTAGCCAGGATGAGGTGACAAACCTAAATTTATTAACTCCCTTGAGGAAAGGCTTGCAGCATAAACTCAGCATGAGAGAAACCCATGTGGGAGTAACCTTATAGATGCTTCAACATTTGATCAATGTTTGTGCCTTCATTAGACCTCAAAGTTAGTTAAATGTCAGGTGTAAAGCCATAAGAAGCCAGGTGGAGTTGCTTGTTTTGTTTCCAGTTGCCTTTTTCTTTATCCAGAATGCATGATAAACAGGTAGAGATAGTTAGAATAGAAACTTCAGAAGCACTGATTTTATTGATTTGCTGGCCAGTTCAGTTACGTTTAGTAACTAGTATCCTCTGTTATCCTTAAATATTTTAGACAATGTTATTTGTATTTCAGTTCATTATACTTGAAGCTTTTTTACCAATAGAAACCATACTGATTTTTTTTTTTTTGGATGTGGCTAGATCTATGGCTGTAGTGACCTCTAAGTCTTACTTTAACTTTTGTCTGAATATTCTAAAAATGTTGTGTTTTCCTGTTTCAATAGTGTCTAAGGTTAAATTTCCCTAAGGTACTGACAAAAGATAAAGCCAAGAAAATTCTTGGCAAATTTTCAAGAAGGGCAAATCCCTTGAGTTCCAAGAATGATGGGTCAAGGAGGAAGCAGACATCCTCTCTGGTAGCGCAGAATAAGAATTGGGTCTCTGCTGGGTTTAGTCAAGTAAAGCATGCTACAGAAAAGGTAGTATGCTAATTCTTTCAATTTGGACTGTGTATGAAGCATGTTGACATATATCAGCACTAATAAATATTAAATAAAATGAAATAACTATTGTGCGTGCATCTTCCTGCTATCTTTTTTTACCCCTCATTTGGCATTTTAATTTTTAGAAATTCAGCAACTTCATTCCTTCTAATGTCCTCTTACATTGTACTATGTCACCTGCCATTCTTGATGTTTATTTCTACCAAATAAGCAAACTGAATAATACAATGCTATATTAAGTTGCTTCAATATGGTAAGTTTCTTCCTTTGATTTGCATAGAGACAGAGTTCATGGTTCAGTACTGCTGAACTTGGAGGAAAAACCCATGTTATAGCTGCATAGTTCTGTGGGAATTAAATACTTTTGCTGGAAACAAATGTTTTTCACTTGAAAATAATGGCATTCAGGAGATAATAAGTGTTTGATTCAAAAGAGAATTTGACACAATCTGTCCAGGAGATGTCCCGTATTTGTGAGTAGTATTAACATCCTCGGTAGTAAGATATAGAAACAATTAAAATTTGTATTACTTGAGCACAACTGAAGCTTCCTTTGCACTGATTGACTTGTGTCCTTTATCTCATAGTAAGGAAGTTTTATGCTTATGAATCTAGACCATAGGTGGAAATTGTTTGCTAAGTTTTTGTGTATTGTTGTTCCATGTGGAAATACACTCTTTACATGTTGAGTCTGTGTTTAAAAAGGAATTAATGATGATTGTAGCTGATGATAAAGCCACCTTGCGGCCTCACAGCTGTATCAGTCAAAATAAATAATCAGTAAGAATTACAGGTCTGCCCTTTTTCACATTACCTAGAGTATTTAAAAAGATATACAAATAGGTTATGAAGTTAACTTCTTAAATGTCGAAAGTCCACTGACTTTGTGAAGACTGCTACATTTAACTGAGAAATTTTTATGGTTTCATTTATTACATTAAAATAGTTCTCAAAAACTGAGAAAAATACCTCTAACGTAATTTAATTGCATTACTTCATGGCATTCAGTTAATTGAGGTTGAAGTGAGTAGTTAAGTTAATGTCACATCATAGTCTTACCTTAGTGGACTCCACTTCAATACTGTATTTAGGTTTTGGCCTGGTTTTGTGATTGGCTGGAAGGCTGCTACTTCAGGACACGATCAGAGTTATAATACTGTATTCTGTATAGCATATTCCTTTCCCATCTGAGTTTTTTCAGGCTTTCTGTAGGGAAAAAAACAGAACAGCAATGCTAGCTGTATACTCTGTCATCTGCTTAATCCTTATCCCCTTCGCATTGTCAATACTCATCTAATTCCACTTTAACAACAGTAATTGGCTGATGGAGTAGCAGATATAGATTTGTTTTCCTGATGACTCCTTGACTTTTTTCCTCTGGTAATACTAATAGAATTCCAAATCCTTACTGGTGTGATCATGTCATGAGTAGGTCAACAGTCATGTCAAGGTCCTATTGGAAACTTCATAGCCAACATCTTAATTTAGACTTAGCTATCTTTTTCTCTTGTATGTGCAATTGTAAGCAATTCTTTCAAGTATCACACTCATTCCATTATAACACAATTCGTTTGATGCAAAGGGAGGCAGTTCTGCATGTGAATTGTTTACAGAATTGGAGTTGGTCACACACAAATTCAGTAAGCCTCTTTCCAGGTGTGATGCATTATCTGAATTATGTCAGGAGCTTGAGAGAAACAAAATATTGCTTATTTGAGATTTCCGAAGCTATTTCAGTCTTTCAGTTAAAGAGAATTGAAATGGATATTTTGGGTTTCTAATATTTAAGGAAAACATGTCTGAAAATTTGAAATGTAAGGTCTCTGTGGTGGCTGAGTTGATCTAGTGGCTTCCTGCCACCAGAAGTAAAAGGCTTGCCTCCTTGTTTCTTGCTTTCTTTAACTCTGTCCTAGCTCTTAACCCCATTGCCACCTGCTCCAGGCCACGTGGTTCCTCCCCTACATCTCGCCACAGCTCTGAATTATAAGACCCATTTCTGAGCTGCCTTAATTCACTAAAATGGGGGGGGGAACCCAGACTTTTCTTTTGAGGTTAGCTTTCTGATCTCTTTAGTGAACTGGAAGTGATCTGGAGAAGGTTAGAAACATCAGCTCTGGCAGGAATGTGAAGCTGACAGCAGTATGGAAAGGAGGATACAGCACAGCCCCTTTTAGCAGTCGTGAGTCATTTAGAACAGACTTTCCTGGTGGGATTTACCTTTAGCTTTTGATTATATAAGTTAAAATTGAGAAATAAGGCTCTATGAAGTTGTTTGGAAACCTGTCTAGGTTTGATGGGCTAATGATAGTCTTTCTCATCCTCATACAACTTTGTCTTTTCTATTACCTGAAGCCTCATATTTATTTTTGGCACCAGTGTGTATCCAGTCTGGAAATGGGAAGTAGCCTTGTTGCCTTTCATGGGCTTGAAAGCAACATCGCAGAAGTTTTTGGTATTGACTTGAGTAAGAACAGGGTAGACTGCATATGCTCAAGCTGTCAGAAAAACCTGTAACAACTGATTAAACACCTTTTGTCTCTTAAAGCATGTCAGATTTAATTGAGTGGTTAAGAACCAGTTTTGGCAGAGACTTAATCTCACTTAGTCTTTTGGCTAACTGAATAGTACTCAATATTGAAAGGGTGCCTGCAGTCTCTTGATAGAGATTTATGCACTTGACCAAGTGCTTAAATTTTACAGGGAAACATTTAAATTCAAGTGCTTTGGTAGTCCTACATCAGAAGCAATGCCTATCTTGGGAATTACCACTGTTAAATCAGCAAGGAATGTTAACCAGCCAGAGTCTACAACCTGGCTGACTGCCTTATCAAAGCTCCCTCTTTTTGTCCTCTGTCCAAAACCTTCACTTCATGAAGTTGTTGACCATTTATAGTGAAGTCAGCCATTAACACTTCTCTGTCTAATGTATCTGCTTGAGTGATAGGTAGAAAGCAGAAAGGGGCAGGGATGAGAAGAAAACTTCCCTGCTAAATGGCAAATTCTCTGTTTTGGGAGTTATCTTCAATATTAGGTTTTGTGGTGCCAAGCCATGCAGGTCTTTGACTTCCATGTGTAATAACAATTAATACTTAATTTATAAACAAGTGGAACTTCAAAAATTTTTTGTCTACGCAATAAAAGATATAATTATATTCATTGTCCCAGCAAGGTAATTCCTGTAACCAGTGTAAGTTTAGCTTTAATAGACCATTGCTGCCTCAAGGAAACATGCCACCTCTCTAGTGTAGACATGCACAAAAACTGTGTAATAATGGAGCATTATTATTTTATTTTTATCACTGTACAGTGAGTATATTATCTTCTGCTTTATAAGGAGCGGCTGAACTCAGTTTCCCCATTTAAGGAAGAATTTGAAATGTTTTAGTTGAAATATTTAATTTTTCTTAAACTTGCATGTTTTCTGTTTTCTGTATTAATAATATATGACAATCTAGCTATTAATCACTGGGATATGAATGTGGCTACTAATGATAAACAAAAGTACCTTGAAATTACTTTTGTTATTAACCTGAAACTCAAAACAATCTTTTCCAAAGAACAAAAATCTGGATGTGACTGTGGTGCAGTTTTAATTAAAAAAATGTTTTACTGGCTTCTTTCACCATCAGCATACCAGTCTCATTTCAGTCATACATTTTTTCTGTCATTAATCGTTTTGTCTGGAAGACTGAAATACATTGTGGTTATCTAACTAGCTGAGAATTTAAATTTGAGGTAATGTCTTATTTCACTTCAACGTGAGGACAGCTGAACAATGGAAGAGGTTGCCCAGAAGGGTGTGCAGTCTCCATCTTCGGCAGTTTTCGAGACCCAGCTGAATAAAGCCTTGAGGAACCCAGTTTAACCTCAGATCTGAGGAGCAGAATTTTTTGAATATGCATTCAGCTCCCTTGTTAAATTGATTTTATCCAGCCAGTTGTCAGATAGACAAGAGAATGTAACTGAAAAGTGACCAAAAATGTTTTTAATACATATATGTGTATTTCATCATTACAAGAAAGTCAAGAAATCAATAAATATTTTTAAAGGTTAGCCTTTGTTTTATTATAAAATTAATTCTTTGTCAGTACTTTCTATGAAATTCTTTTAATAGGCATGAGGTCCTTTAAAAAGTTATGAAATATTGTTTCAAATTATAAAATTGTTGAAGACTTTCTGACTTAATGTCAATAGTGTAAAAGAATTGAAAACTTTCACTATGGTGATTCATCTGCACTTATTTACTAAAGTCATTCCTTAGGGAAATGTTTTCTTGGGGTTTTTTTCACATATGTATTAGATTTTCTTGTGGTTTAGCTTGTTGGCTTTTGGATTCTATTTCCGTCTTTCTTGTTCAAGGTAGAATAGGTTAAGTCAGCAGTATGGCCTTTGTTTCAGTAAAGAATTTGGAACATTCTTCTATAGTAATCTTCCCCCGCCAGCACCCTGAAGGTTAACAGTTTATTCAGTATCTTAAGGAGAAGTTAAATGGAACAGCTGAACTGGCTTAACAGCTTGCCATCCCTAAAGGAGGAGAGGGTAAGAGGATGCACATTCTCAGTTGATCCTGCTCCTTTCCACCTAGTGCAATAATTCAATATTTCACTGAAATTACTCAACTGGAATTTGTCCACTTGCTTGCACCCTCCCACCCCTCAGCATTTCAGTGGGTTGAATCAGCTCACTAAATCCGATAAGTGTCATAGCTGGTGGAAGGTGCCAAGTGATATAAGAGGAACATAGGAAAGGATGGATTAATAACACCATTTCCACTCTCCAGTTGCAGTATGCTGTTACCTTAAGCTGTTCTGCTAGAATAAAAAAAAAATAAAAATTCCAGAGCAAGGCTAGACCAAGCCTAGTCTAGAAAAGATTGGCAGATTCAACTTTTACTGTTTTAATTGGAGGAGTTCATTAGTCACTTCTAACATATTTACCACTTGGGATTTTTGTTCCTTGTGGACTTCAGTGTCACATACTTGTACTTGTTATTTGTTGTTCTCGCAAAGTAATAGGTACTTTCCAAATGTAAAAAACAGTCTCTGCCACAAAGAGATAAACATACATGCAAAGGAGATTGGGGGAAGTAGTATAGCAGGGTATTTGACTGGTGGCTGGTAAATAAGAATAAGCTGATTTATTTTTTTTTATTTTTTAATTAACTTGTCAGTATAAATCAGCGGGATTTCCCATGGGCAGCGTGGCAGATGAGGGCCTTCCAAAGGGAATTAACTGGAGGAGGGGTGAAAGTTGTACATATGAGTTCATGAAAAATGCTTTGTGCACGAGAGACTGTAAAAAGTCGAAGAACTTCTAATGCCAGGAGCATTAAAAAAAAAATCTTGCAGAATCCGGTCACTGTGACAAGGGAGGAGGAGATGGCATGAAAGAAAACAGGGGAAGATTGGGGGAGCGTGAAAAATGGTAGAGGGCTTGAATTAGATTTTGTGATATTGGTGGTGGAATTCAAATAATCCTATGATCTTTGAGTCTGAAACCTCAACTTCTGCCTAAGATGAGAAGAGCAGGCAGAGAGGAAGACTGGGACATCAGTATCACTGCTGGTCACAGTTTTGTAGGGTTATTATAAGATTTTGGAAATAGGATCAAGGAACGGGTTGTTTGTGTTTTGTTCTTTTAGAGCTATATTAGCATTAAACTGACGCCGAGGTGTCTGGGTGAGGTTTCAGGAAAGGAGCTGGTACCTGGGTTAGCTGGAGGCTAACAAATGGAAGATAGGCACATGTTCTGCGCTGCAGAACCTCAACTCCCTCTCAGTTTTTCAGGCTGCAGAGCTAAACATCCTTTATAGTGCGGACCTAGGTTGGTGTAAACTCAGCAGATGCTTTGAGTAGTTGCTGAAGGAGGACCCCCTCCATTTGATTCTGCTGCAACAGAAATCGGCTGAAACACCAGGGAGAATTCTGAGTGGGTTGTTGAAATTGCTTCCCATTTCAATCAGGCTCTGATTGAACACGCAGAATCTTAGAGATCTGCAGAACACATAGGAAGACTTAGAGTTTCTCCAAGAATTTCTACATAGGAGAAAATTAGAGGAGAATGGGTGTTTAGAGCTCTCTCCAGATTCTTGTATGATGTGCACAGCCATGCCTTATTAATTGCATTGGAGATGGTGAGTAACAGCAGTGAAGGAGCTGGTTCTAGGGAAGTTGTTTCATAGGGTCTAACTCTTAAGAATTTAAATTTTGGAGCCTCAACTCAATTTAAGCACTTGTGTAGACAGTGGGACTTCTAAGGAGTGATGCAGAGCACTTATGTTACCTGTATGTTTCAGCAATTTCCTTTCCCTCCTCCTGTCACCATTCCACCTCTAACAGACTTATATCTGTTGGTAGAGGTCCCACATTCTGTACAAAAGTATTTGGAGTAACGATATAAAATATAACCCTTATGTATGTAAAACCATGCTGTTTGTTTTACATGTTAAGATACCAGCATGACTAAACCTGTTTCATTTTCAATGTACTTTTTTCAGTTATTGCATTAAAAGAAACCGAAGTTTCTGTGAAGTTGAGTCTCTTTTCAAGTGAGTTTAAGAGCTCACTTTACTTATTTGCTTGCTTGAGCCTGAATTCTGTATTTCCTTCAGAAATTTCTTCCTGTGCTTTCATACTGTCACAACATTATTCTGTTTTCAAGTCTGATTTTTATGGTGGTATAATTAACAGACAGAGTACGTTGATACTAAAAAAGACATCTACTGGTTTTGACACTGAGAATTAATTATGAAATAAAAGACAGATTTGTGCTCAGGCTAGAATTAGCCTAGCAGTTCAAAATATAAGCAGTCACCTTGGAATCATGTAACAAAAAGTGACACCCTTTCTTTTACTATAGGCTAAATATATCTTGTGAACTTTAGCTACATAAATCATCTGTATGTCAGTTCTATCTGTTATTCTATTTAATTAATTTGGAAAATAGTTGTTGCTTTCTTTTGACAAGCACAGAGTTCATGTTTGTTAGATACTTCAAAAAAAATGGTTATGCTTTTTGAAGTGGTTTAGATTATTATCAGAGAGGTTGTTCATTCTAACTAGAAAAAGGTGACATTCAGCACATCATTGGCAGCCAATTTTAAATGAAGTAAAGTTTCAAAAGAGTATCTATAATACTGTTTTTCAAGCCCTTTAATTAGTTTTTGCATGGCATACCCTGCACAAAGTGCTGGCATCGTATTTTGCTCTTGTTCCTTGCAAGTGAACACAATTTGAATGCCTTTAATGCAACTTTCCTTATTTTATGGCAACAAAGACTCCTCCAAATATCTCTCGCTGGTTAATACAGAAAAACATTGTGTTAGCATGTTAATCTTGAGTGCACAAAGAACCACTGGAGGGTAAGAGGAGGGCATCTGTTGGATAAGCTTTCAATATGATGGGAATGATAACAGACCTACGACTGGTGCAAAAACCAGCTAATCTTTTACAGTATGTGATTAAAACCAATGCATATCTTCTTTTCAAAATTTGTTTATTGATGCAGAGGGGAATATTTCCTAAGCAGACAAAGAGAGGACTTACTTTTGAGAAACCTGGCTGTTCTAAGCTGCCACAATTTATACTAGCTGCAGTGACCACTTCAAGTTTTTAGGCCAACATGTTCTGGGTGGGTTATTTTTGTGATGGATTGTCACTGTGATGGACGATCCCCTACTACCTCTTCTATGTATTTGTCAGTACAATAGTAGTTGTAGTAGATTTTAGACTTTTATAGTAAGAATTCTTGGGAAGATCAAGAAGTTATAAATCATCTTGGAGTTTTGCATAACTAATGAAAAAGCTTCTTTTATTACAGTGAAGGAGTGATTATGAGGAAGAAAATGAAGATGCTGAGAAATCGGCTTTGGAAATCAGTAATTAATTTCTTCATTTCCTGCTGAATAACATAGGACAGAGTCCTCGTGCATTTTCAGGTTCCAGTGTAATTGAAATTCCCATGCAGATTGGACCTTCCTTTAGAAGATGGGGATTTTTAAAGATTTAGAAAAGAATTTGAACTCTTGATGTTGCTTTCAGAAAAGGGTTTCTCAATGGTGTACATTATAAAGATGACTAGCAATTAAAAAATCTACAGAACAGTATGTAATAGTATGTAAACACTTTCCAAGGCCACAAAGTATAGTAACTTTCAGACATTTATGCTACCTTCTGCTTAGTTGGCAGGGAAGCCACCAGCAGGTGACTGTTGATTATTCTTCAAACTTAACAAAAACTACATGTAGAGCTAGCTGGTCGCTGCCAGGAGGGATATTCCTGGGTTTTGTACACAAATGTTTATTACATGCACTAAGGAGCTCTTCCGAGCTCTATTCAAACATTAACTATTCCTATGAGCTGGCAAGCATTAAGGTAAGACCAGAAGTTTTAAGGTAGCATACACCCAAGTTTGTGGGAAGCTAGTTCTGGCCCACAGTCACTTGTTTAGTATCGTTTGAGAAGTTGCATTCCTTTAAAAAAAAAAAATACCCGTGTGTGCACATTTTTCTGAACGTTAACAAAAGGCAGACAGGACAATCTGGGTTTAAGTCTTTGGGTCTCAGTTTTATGCACAAACTTGTTCTATTTAATAAATGTTTCCATTAAGCAATGTGTATCATTTGTTCAGTTACCAACGCTGGTGAAGTTTCATTTGGATTTGTAGTAGATACATGTGTATTCATATATTTTTTCATAAAATGAAGGAAATTGGGGCTTTTGGTGTCAACTACAGGAATGAAATGAATGTGGAATAGAATCAGTTCCTTGCTCATTAAATCTAAAAGCACCTGCTGTATTATTATTTGGCTGTAAACCAAAAAAAAAAAAGGTTTAGTTAAAACTGGGGGGAGGGGGGAAATCATTTAATCAAATTTATACAGCTTTCTGAAAGTTACTGGAACTGAAGTAGTTGGTGATGTAATGTATGAAGTCAAAGACTATTTTGCTGTGCTGGAGAAAACTAATGGAAACATTCACTTGGGGTAAGACAAATGGTATTAAATGAGAAAACACACCATGAATTGCAAATGGAGCTGAGTTAATTTGTTGCTACAGTAGTGTTGCCCTACTGTTAAATGAAGGCTGTGTAATTATCTTGCTGGCAGAGATAATGTCAAAACCTCATTTCTCCTTACATGCCTCATTTTTACATGAGGGCTAATTGAGCTGCAAGGTGACAACTGATTATATATGGCTATCATCAGGTCCTCTTGCTCAATTTGCAAATAATGTTATCTTTTTTAAGTGATGATTTTTATCACATGTCAAATTAAGGCATTAAAAAAACTTTTTAAAGCTATTTTAGTAATTTGTAGCATTGCATTTCTGTCACCATTTTATTTATATTTTTCAGCATTAATTAATTCTTCCTCTAAGATTCTTGACATCCATTTACTTGCCACCCCTTTATTTAAAGCACAGACACATGTACTAGTCAGATTGCTTCCTGCCTCTTGATCATTATGAATGAAAGGGCACTTTATAATCCCAAATATATTAAGTTTTCTTTTACTTTTCTGTTGAGTTTCTTGTTCCTTGGAAATGCCTCTGTATGATTTTTGTTAATAATATTTGATTTAACAAATACCTAGATTTAAAGCTATTCCTTATGCACAAAGAAGCCCAAGGATGCTGTGCCAAATAAAAGCATTCCCTCTCTACCTGTTGGCTTCGTGAATACCAAAGGACCACTTTGTTAATGCAGAACTAAAGGTTAATGCCATTTGGCCTGATGCTTTTTCTTGGTCTGCTTGGTCTCTGCTTTGCCCATCAATGCAGTGCAGTCTCTTTCTGAAATCTCCAAGTTTTTTGAATGTAGCTACGTTCACAAAAACTGAAATAAAACCAGTTCATTTTGCATTCCACTACATTCCTCTAATGTAAAGGAGCAACCTGGATTTCCATATTCATGCCTAATATTGCTGAGCTACAGAAGCAATGGTTGAGATAAGCCTTAAGAACATGCTTGGAAAAAGAAGTTTCAAAATCAAAAGTTTCTAATCCTGAAAAAAGCAATTTTCACTACTCTTCGTAAGTTTCTTATGTTATTTGGGAACACTATTAGTAAACTATATGCAATATATTTGACAGAGAATCTATTCTGAAATCATCTTAGTATATTGACTATACTTTCCCCTTGCAGATACAACTTAATCTTACATGGAACCTGGAATGTTTGATACCCTTCTAATAACTGTCTTGTGTTTCAGAGTACTTGGACTCTTACCAGGGGGTTATTTGTAGTCTAAATGGTATTTTATAACAAATTAAAAATAGGAAAATATTTTTAATTGTAAAATGAAAAAATAGCCTCAGCTCAGTTTGTGTTGCATTAAATACATTTGAAAAATAAAACAACATAACTTGTAACTGATTGAAGTTTAATAACATCAGACCCTCTTGTTTGCTAAACCCCTATACTTATTCAGGATTCAAAGCAACTAAATACTCTTTCATTCTCAGATCTTTTATTAAACTTAAGTATGTATTTTTATATTTTTAAGTAGATTTACTCCTTTATCAGATATGATAGAGATCAGCCCTGACTTGGAATTTTAAATAAGTGAAACAATGATGCAAGACTGTTTAAGTAAACAGCCTCCTATTTTGCTTTATATTAGTCAATAACAGAATAAAGCTTTGCTTTGAGATGAAAAACCTGAAAGGTGCTTCAGTATTTTCTTTTACTGACACACTTTTCTGTACTATTTCTATCTTGTAGTATAGCACAGATACTCCTCTTTATTGGAAACCTCATGACTGAGACCTTAAATCATTTTACTTTATTAGATAGTTCTGCATTTGGAAATTAAATGATGCTGCTTAAAAAAAGAAATTACACCAAGACAATTCTGTCTCTTGCTTGTCTGACATAGGGGAAGGGGGGGAAAAAAAAAAATCAGAGAGCTTCTCCTGGATGAAAGGAGTTACTTGAAAGTGAAATGTGCAAATCCACCAGTGATATTTTAATAATGCTGGGTCATGTTGAGTTCTGAATAATTTAATCATTTGGTGTATGTTTGCACTTCTGTATGAGACTTTGTTGGAAAATACCATTTTAATGACTGACTTGAATCCTTAACTATTTTTTTAATAACATTGATGTTCATGTGATAGTTCTATAAATCTGCGAGTGTATAGTAAGTTTATACTTATTAAATTTTTCATAAATATAACACAATTCTCCCTCATGCAATATAGCTAACATAGGAACTGAAAGAACACTACCGATCTAACAATACCAGAAAACTTTCTTTCTTGGGTTTAAGCAGCATATGTAATCATTAACTACATCAGACTTACATTTTATCTTTATCTTTATTTTTCGAAATCTCCACGTTTTGAATAGCTTCTACATAGATGCATTTCTACTATGTTGACTTAGTACTTACTGTGAGGTCCTAGTTAACCCTCTTTACCGATGACCTTCAGGCCAGCTTAAGCCTGAACAGAATTTTGATTTTTTTCCTTCATCGAGCCACTTGACTAAAACCCTGACTTGTTCTCTCCCACCTTAAATGACTGCCTGTAATGAACAGCAGAAGCATTACTCTTGGTTTCCATATATTGAGTTTTAGGGGGTTTAGAATATTGTGGACATTAAAGAAATTATCAGGTTTTCTTAATATTATGTCCTCAATTGCTAATAGAAGATAAATCCATGCTTCACAAGATTTTCACTTTAGATAATGGTAATTGTTCTAATAATGAAAAAAAGAAGTGAGTATTGAGAGTATTATAATAAAACCAGAAAATATTTCAGTAAGTAGTGGGAATGGAGGAGGACCTGGTGATGAACCAACGTTGTTCTTTCAAGACAGCATTTATCTACTTGAATATTTACCAATACTAAGGAAAAATTCATCAGGAAGTAACCAGTTTCCACTTTTAAAATATTTATGCAGTAAGAAACCCATGGTAAAAGTACATGGTTCTTTGCATGGAATTATTTTCTTAAGCTACTTATTTTTGATTTGTTTAACATTAGCACATTGCGCATCATTTGTTTTGTAGTCTTAAGAAAGCCTGTCTGAAAAGTACGCTCCCATTGTACTTAAGGTAACATGAATTCTTTATAGATACATAAAATAAATATTAGTTTGCAAATACAGAAGAATTATGACACCTGCTCACTGGATTTTGAAGCAAGTGTAAGATTTTATTATGTTGTTAAAGAATTAGAACTTCATGGATGCTCTGAAGAGTGTATATAGCATAACTACAAACAAAAATCTGGCATTCCAAAATGTCAAAGATAATGGTTCCAAACATACCAGGAGTAACATCAGTGGTATTCGCTGCAGATGCTCGTGGGGACTTGCGGAGCTCTGTGGCTGTTGAGCTGCCCTAGCTGGTGACCTCATAATTTCCAGAAGCAGGTGGAGGTGGCAATTATAGCTATGGCCACTATCTTGAACCTTCTGTAGTAGGTGATGAATTGTAAATGGCTAGACCCGGTGCACAACAATAAACTCAAATAAATCTTCAATGTGTAATAATGACAAGACTGAAAGACTGGCAGTTATAACAAGGCTGCTGTTGTCACCCACTTTACTGTAGCCTTGATATCCATCATTATCAGCTGGAGCTAGCTCAAGAGTCGGACAAGAAGGTCTGAAGAAGGATGAGTTGTTTGCGCTGAAGCGTCCAGTAGGTCCCATCTGGCAGAGAGTAAATGGGATTTTTTTGCCTGTTCACTGGGCCAGAGCTGTCCATCATTTTGGGCAGATATCTGATCACTTCATGCTGTGGGACAATATGGCTTTGTGCTGTTTGGTACAGCAATGGCAATTAAAATAACTAAATTTTTCATTTATTTCAAGCTTCTGTTTTATCTTAGACAAAGGTGATCCTAAGAAGTAATCTTTATATTAACAGAGCTTTTTATTTCTTTGAGCCAGGAAGTCAAGTTAGACCAGTCAATGCCAAGTTACTGAAAACTTTAAGGTAGTAATGCAAAAAGATTTAGAAATACATGCACAAAGGAGTTTTTTTGTCTGCGTTTTCCCAGTAGCACGCTTTAGACTACCTGAAAATATCAAAATAGAACACAGGAATTGGCAAAAATGCAAAAACATCATAAATGCTACTACAGAAGTAGTAGGGTTGTGTAGCCCCTGGCAAGTTTCTTGTAATTGCTATAAATCCTAATTGCCTTAATGCATCTTAACTTGATACTTTTCTCTGCTAAGTATGACTCTGCTGGGTTTACATCACATGCGTAGCTTTCAAATGTATTTATCAGACAAGCATAAAGGATTATTCCAAAAAATGTTGTACACCAGCAATACAAACGTGAAAACTGAATAGTGCTTAGTTTAACATGGCAGCTTATCTAATATTCGTTTGATCTTTAGACTTTTCAATGAGATCATAGGATTAATCAACATAACATGTTAATCAGTGAATCCCAGATTGATTCCCCCCCTTAGAGGTGTAGCACTTCTTCAACAGAAGACAATTGAGTTTATTGAATATTAATTTATGAAGTCAATATAATTGCACTTTGTAAATTTGTTTTGTACTTGTGTTTCAAGATGCTTAGTTGCAAGAAAAAAAATCCCATCAGATGTCATCATTTTCAAATAAAGGTGATTTTATTAGAGGTTAGAATTTTATATTATCTAGATTGCAAGCTGCTTAACAGCAGTTTCTTCTGTAAAGCTGTCTTATTTTGCATTCAGGGTAGGTTCTTACAAAGCTTAATCCTGGCTTTAAAAGATTCAAAGTTGTGAAGTGATGCATTATAGATACGTAGAGTCAGGTGTTCTTTTAATTTTAAGAGTATTAAGTGAAATGGGAGAATATTATTCTAGCTTGTGCGTTCTTTTGTTTATATTTCAAAAGTGTTACATTTTATACGTGCCTCAGCTGTGCGATAATAGTTGTTTTACAAACATTTTAATGTCTGTGATGATTAAAAGTCTTTTGAGATTTCCTTTCTTCCATAGTGCAGGTTCGATAGCTGATGTCCAGGCCAACTGACATACCATCATTCATTTTTTCTTTATTTCATAATAAATCTTGAAGCCTGGAGGCATCAGACCCATGCAGATTTCTCTGCATTTTAGTGTCTTGACGGAATAATAACTTTGAAATTTAAAGTAGTGGCATATTGTGTTCCATCTCTATAGACTTAGCTTGAAACAGCGGTAGCCACATGAAAATATGTCAAGAACACTGTTTTCTCATATTGGAATTTAGGCAATTTGTTTTCAGTCAGAGAGCTGTTTCTAACCTATTTTTGGAGCCCCTCTGTGGCCTGACCATACGTTCTAACATAATTTATGGTGGCACGGTAACATATGGACTTTTCATCATTGTCCAGCTGAAATCCTCTGTTGGACATGGATGCTACCCCCATACGCAAGCTCCCATGGCAGGTATTTTAGAGTACTATTTAGTTTTGTGTAAGCTGAATTCATCAGCGTGTCTAGCATGGTGTCAGGGTTGTTCTGTCCTTTTTCTTTGTAACAGTAGTAAGATTTTTGTGTGCGTGTGTGTTTTCTACCTACAAATCATCCATGAAATTTTGGGGGTTTTAAGCAAATAAGCTAAATACTGATTATCATGTTGGAATGCGTCATAAGACCACCTAACGAACCACAGAGCTTCAGGTTCTCATTGGGCTGGGCAATACAGAAATAGAAAGTAAAAATAATCCTATATCCAGGGAGCATTACAGTTTTAAATATCTGGAAAAGTAGAAGCAGGAGGCAAAAAGATTATCTCACAAGTAGTGATACCTTGTGGCTGAAACAATATTGTGTTTGTAAGGGGTATGGTTTTTTCTACTACTTTTTGATGGGATTGGGTTGGGTTTTGGATGTGAAGGCATGAATTGAAGAAGGAGGGAAGGCAGCAAGCGACTAGTGTGGAAAAAACAAAGGAAGGGTAGTAGAATATAATGGGAAGAATTTGGAGACAAGTCACTGAATATAAGCAAATTGAAAGAAATAAGATAATTTTTTTTTAAGTGCTTTTGGTTTTCTTTCCTGTAAGAACTGATGTAGCAAATGGTATGTGGGTGGTATTAAGAATTTTGTGATAATAACTGGGAACTGTGAGGTGATATAAATACTAATAGTTAAATAATGTTTATTAATTTTGTCTAAAAAATTACTATAAAAATTCTTTCTTCATACACCTGTGCTTCTTAAAGTCTGTGTCTGACCAAACTGAAGCACTGAGAGATTAAAATTCCATTTGAAGAAGGATAGTTCTTTTCATTCCCTATTTTTTTTTCTTATTGGTGTCTTTGTTTTCTATACCTACTAAAACTTAATTGCACTACTTAGAAGATGAACTAGTTTTTTTTATCAACAGTATGTCTCCAAAAGGTGGCTTTATTTTTCTGTTGACCAATGACTGACTTGTTTACTACAAAGAGGATAGCAAGGCTCAAAAGATGTAAACATCTGCAAACTACACTTCAATACATATTTTGTTGGTTTCTGAGTGTTAGAGAAAAACAGAAAATATTTTTAAATATTTTAAAATATTATTTAATTATTTAAAATAATAATTTTTAAAGTTTTTTTTCAGTTCCCTAGTGTCATACTCAGTGCATGAGCATTTTGTCATCAGACCAAAAAAGTCACGCAAAGTAATGCACAGAATTAGCAAATGTAGAGATTTGACTGAAACCCAGTTTTCCTTGCAGAGCTTAGGCATTTGGGGCAGCGTTGTGGGCAAGTTCCTTTCCCGAAAGAAAATGTAGATTTCAGAGCCTTCTCATGAGAAGGGTGCCTAAAGCTGCATAGGCATCCTGGGAAACAATGCAGGAGGTGGTGGCAGAAGCATCATCTGGTCTTTGCGTAACTCCTCACCATTTCTCGTACTGAACAGGGTAAGTGCAAGCTCTAGGTTCATTGTCCATCTCTGCTAGCAAAGCTCTTTAACGCACATCTTGCATCTCAGCTGACAGTCTCTGTACCGACCAGCTCATAGTGCTGCGTGCGGGCACCGTTCTCTCTTGCCGTTGATGTTTTGTCATTGAGCAGACTGGAAAACAGAACACAAAAAGCAAGAAGCAAAGCAACCAAGAATGTAGGCTGTTGGTTGAACATCTGTATTTCCCTTCTGGAGTTACTTCTGGAGTTTCTTCAATGACTGTCTGTTAAAAAGTGTGAATCTACACATAGTACTGCTGATATACACTTTAATTTATCCTTCAGTAGAAATTTCTTTTTTTCTCATAAACACTGCAGTTTTGCACGCTAATTCAAGGGTTAGAAAGTGACTGCGTAGCTGAAAAAGAGCTGGCTTAGGGTCATGGAACTGTGACGCTTCGTGACAGGAAGAAATTTGCAAGTTCTCTTCCAACTACACTTTGAGCACACTTCATATCTAATTTGACAAAGAAGAGTAGTCTGGATTAACACCTTTAAATGAGTTTCAAGCTTTCCTATGGCTGGTGCTCTGATAACCCTGCACCTTCTTCAGTTTGGTTTTCTGGCTAGATTTCTTAAAAAAAAAACAACAAACAAGCAAACAAAAAACACCACAACAAAAAAAAACCAAACCACCAAACCAAGAACAAAACAAATGGAAAAAAAAAAAACACCCAGAAAAACCCAATGCAAGCAGAAAAAGCTCCGCTAATACTCTAATTAATCTGAACTATCGTACTGTTTATTAATTGCATTCGTGAATGCATGTAGTTTGTGATGAATTTTTCTTGTTGATGTGGTGGAATCGAGATACTTCAGTGATGAATTCTGAAAACCTGTGTGTAGTGTCCGTATTCTCACAGTCAGCCCAATACTGGGTTGTTATACTAAAGTGTTTATCACCTCTTGTACTATAATGTACTATAATGATGCTTTTCTCTCTTCTGTAGCTACAGTTCCCTGGCTTTTTACACAACAGAACTTCTAGTGTATAAAGAATTAGTAGCAGAAAACCACGTGAATTCATAATTTTGTGCATAGAAACCTAAGGTTTGACAAAAATTATGATGGAAGCAGTTTCTGGCAGGAGTCTTTTTAGTCTGTTCTCAGCAGTACAAGATACATTTCAATTCAGTACCTTAAACTATCTCGAACTTTCACTTGCAACAATTGCTTCCATTTCTTTTCAACTGTTCCCTGGTTGATCTTCATACCACAAAAAAAAAATTGCTAAAGGTTTGAAACGTGATAACCGTCGTGCCAATCCAGGAATCTTTGAACAGATGTGCTCCTGCTTTGTTTGTTTGTTTTGTTCCAGTAGTGCTTCTATTTAAAAAGCAAATAATTCTAACCAAAGAATAGATGGAAACAATTATGGTAGTACTTTGGCCTATTTTGTACAGATGTATTGCAGCTCAACTTAGTTTTTCTTTAATATGGTAGAGCAAAAGCCCCTTTTATAATATGAGCATCTTTATGCCAGGAACTGTCTTGAAAATCTAGACTAGTTTCATTACAAAGTTCAGACTCTTAACTCACATATCATTACAGGTATTTTTAATTACATGGCTGCTCTGTCATTTCTACTGTTTGTGTTTGCTGACAGTTTATTCTGGAGGAAAAACATTCCATCACTTAAGCCTGTGATATGAACTGGTTATTTGGATGTAATCCACAAGATAAATTGTGAAAGGCTCTGGAATCTCTTAAAATGGTCTTTCATCATGTCAAGCAAAGTTTTTAGAAAGCCTGTGTAATTGCACATGATAATTGTATAATTGCACTTCTTAATTATTATATTTCTTACTTAGCAAGTTATATGTATTTGCACTAATTATACTACCAAAATGTTTAATTACTAAATTATAGTTGCATATTGGGCGGGGTAGGGGGGGCGGCTCTAATCTGCCAGCTGAAAGCAAGTTTGTAGCTAGCATTCTACAACCATAGTTTATACATAAAAAACAATAATACATGGTTTTAACATAAAAATGATGGTATACTATTGTAGTGGTCTCAGTTTGCACAGAAATAACAAAATGGTTGTCTGAGAGAAATATTCATGATGATATAGCTGAAGACAGGACAGGGACATACCAGCAGATGGAATAGGAGAAAGAATTTAGTATACGGTATTGTTTTTTAATTATTATAGCAAAACACAAATAAAACCAGTTTTTATAACAAGAAATTATCCATAAGTAGTCTTTACCCCAACCGCACACAGTCCTTCACCTCTCACCTCTAGTATTCCAGTATCCCATCTGGGCTATCATTATTTTATTATTTTTATTTTTTTTTTATTATATATGGCACTCCCTTATTTAATCACTGTGGAGAATGCTTGCAGCCTTTGTCATATCAGTCAATAGTGTGTGTCAGCTTTGACTTAGCTTTCTTTCTAAATCCTGTTATTTGGCTGTCTTGCTGAGAAACAGCCTTTCTTTTTCTGTCTTTCTACACAGTTTTAATCTTTTGCTCAGGCTCCCGTCTTTCTGTATTTTCAGTTACAGTTTCTTGTCTAGCCTTGACAAAATCATTCTTGCCTGTTTGTGTCCAGTTAGAATGTGGTTGTGAAGCTTCTTTTCTTAGCTGAATGTCTTTGCAGTATCATCCTTCCGCTGCCTTCCCTTTCCCAATTTTTTTCAAACTTTTCTTTTTAAGATCCTTCCAGATTTGCTTTTGTAGCCAGCAATCCAGTACAGCAAGGTATCTGAGTTAAAAATGTGGTTTAAGAGTCCCACCTTGCATTTGGGGAATTTATAAGTGGTTTTTTTTCTTGTGGCATGTAGCTCTGTGCACAAGGTGCTAAGATTACAATTTCATCTTGCTGCCTTTGTTTCTTCAAGTACACCCAATATGAATGCAGTCGGACTGTCACCTTAACACCAAAAGCAAAAGCAGTTCCTCCAGTGTGATGATGTGGTCTTCAGTCATACTTACTAGCTTGTGTTGTCACTTACCTTCTGTTTCAAAACCACAAAGTCAGTTCTTGGGTGATTTTCTATAAAGCTGAAGAAGCTCCATCCTTAGGCACTCCCTGTGCATTTTGCTCCAGCGGTCTGTGATCTTATCCTAGGAAAGCTGTTTTTCTCTTCTTTAGTCTAAATCTACCTTCTTGCAATCTTGAATTTAATAATCATAGATGACAATTTTATGTGCTTTTCCTTATAGTAACTTACTGGTTTTGAAGCCCTGTGTGTCATGCTTTCCCTCTTCTTAACACTAAGCCAGCAGTATGGAGTGTGAGTGAGTTAAGGTATGAGAAACCAAAGTCCTATCACCACTGTTCAATCAATGTCTTCCAAGAAGGTGTCCTCTTCATGAGGTTATCGGTTGTTTCGTAGCAAACAGCTGCCTCTGCTTTTTATAAGAAATGGCAGTGAACGACTGGAGAAAGCCCTCACTATGACAGATTTACAAATGTCAGTCCATCCCCTTGAACAGAGTTTTGAAAATCCAGTATTTTCTGAGGAGGAGAGATGAGAGTTTAATAAAATAATTCAGAATTGCCAAAAATCAGCAGCCTCTTTCAAAAGGGCAGCTTGAGAGCTGTGAAAACTGATGTGTTCACACTTGCCACAATAGCAACTTCTCCATTGCCTGCATGCTGGCTGCTGTGAATTGCTGTTTGTTGGGGGTTTTTTTCCAGTTTTGCATTCTTAGCTTTTTGCTGTTCAGTATCTTTGTCAGACTCCTGTGGAGTGCCACTAGGAGTATGTCTATTGGAAGAAGATTCCCCATATATAATTATTTTTGAAGATGATCAGCTGTGATTTTAATCCATTATATATATACTAGGTGGTGTATTGATTTTTGACTAATGATAACTTTTAATAGACCTGTCATGCAGTATCAAGTCAGATTCTTCAGAGAATTCTTTAGGCTTAGATGTGCTTCATAACCCTTATATGATGCAGTAAGTGTATTCACCTTAAAACAGTTGTGTTTTCTCAGTTGATGAGACTTAAGACATTCTTCCAAGCATGCGAAGAGGATCACTGTCAAGTACTCTGTTTATTACGGAAGAGATGGTGTCTTGCACCAAAACCAAGTAATAAGCCTTGGTTTTTTTTCATGAATACCATTCAACATCAGTAATGCTTCTGTGTGATGGTGTGTTTATTTAGTTTGTGTAATTGACACCTAAGTGAATTTGGAGTGAGACAAAGAAGAGTTTTACTTTTGCGGAAGAGATGTTTATGTGTTCTGTGAGAAAAGGAGACTTTTGAGTAGGGAAAGTAAACGAATAATCAAATTTATTTATCTCTCAACTTCACTGAATAGATGCAGACAACTGATCTGCCATGATAGCGCGATCCTCAGTCGCTATTTCCATGGATGAACTCTTGGCCCTTCCTGTGCAGTCATCGCTGACAGTTGCTTAGTCTTAGTTTTCCTCAAAAAGTATTCTTTCTGCAGTTCCTAAACTATAGCCTATATTCACATAATTGTATGTTTATGGAAGATGTTCTCTGACACCAGGTCTTAAATGTCTCATTTATTTTGTGAATATTGGAAAGGGAAGATGTTTTTACAGCTTTTAGTGGTTGGGTAGTTATCTGATTATTATTAAGAAAACTTTAAATTTAAGGCTTATTAAAAAGAAATAGTAAGCTTTTACCTCTTTGATCTCAAGAATTCCTCATATGACTGCTGACATTTTGCCTACTTCTAGGATTGTATGTTCCAGTTTCCAATTACAGTACCTTTTGTTTAATAATCATTTTTTTGTTCATAAGAGAAGTGACATACTGTACTTCTAGATACAGGCTTTCCGAAACAGGAATCTTTCCTTTTTAAAAAGACACTAAGACACATGTACACACTTTGTGCACAAACATTTTTGTTTCTTCTTTTCTTTATAGTCAACTGATGTAACATACTAGTATGTGAAACAATGAAATTCTCAATATATGAGATCTTTGTTAAATTAACAACTTTTTATCAAGGCCATATTTTGTGGAGCATACAAATCCAAAATACAATATTAGAAAAACATTGTGAGACTCTTCAGAAACATTGTGCTTTAATTTATAATGTATAATCTATACATACTGTATAAACTATATAAAGAATCAAGCAATCATGTCTTTCAGTGTTATCTATTGCCATCATTCCCCATGCATTGAGGCTCTCACTATAGCTATTACTATAAAACGTTCCCTAAGTACATAAAGGCTCTAATCGTTAAGATTTTTATTACCAGCCACACATACAGAGCTGCAAATTGCCTTGTTTCAGATTTATTATGTATTACTCTAGAAATTCTATAAAGATCAAAAGAACTGATTACAATGTTGACCTTTGCATTAACTCATCTGAATTTAAATTCAAGTGTTTGATTTGGGAAAATAAGTCCATTTATCATAGGTCTGCTACTGAGGGGATTGTGCAGCCCTGATTGGGAGTGCTGAGACCAAATTTATTTATTGAGCGTGGGCTTGAAAATTGTTTGTAGGACAAGAGGAACAAAAGTTTGACCTGCCGTTGTGTTGCACCCAGGGAACAATGTGGCAGCTGCCCTTTTCGAATGTCTAGCAGTCTGTTCTTGCTGAAGAGCCAAAAGATATTTATAGTTTAAATATATATAACTACTTTGAAAATGGAAGCCAATGAGCCTTTTCTCACCGTGAGATAATTAACAGTTAAATACAACTGTTACAGTCCAGCAATATGGAAGAAGACATGCGGTATTCTGGATCTTAACATTTCCTTTTTCAAGTCTATTTGAAGTTTACTGTCCTGGAAACATAAATATTTATGAGTGTACATTTTAGAACTGGCTCCTCAGCTAGTACGAGGATGGTAGCTTTATCAATTAATTAATTGTAGCTCATTTAATGTGCATATTTATACCGGCTGAAAGGCTAGTCCCTTCAGAAAAGTAAATAAGGGTAAAAGAAATTGGAACTAATAGAGCTGGAAGTAATGTATCCGTACAGAGTCTTTGTAGCAGCATTCACTGTCTTGTGTAATGCTAAAGGTTGGGGTTTTGTCAAAGAAGTGCAACTTACACTTTAAAATGTCAGAATTGGCAGTTTCGTGGGCTTAGGCTGAGGTGTCAATGTGTGAGAGACATAATTTACTACATAAAGATGTTTCCATTCTGGTTTGGAATTAACATGTTGTATTTAGTGTAAACTGTAGGTAATTAAATTCAGATAGAATCTGTTCGTCACGTAGTGGTAGCAGCTCTACAAATACATAAAGCTGTGTGTAAAACAAGACATTTGTTGCTTACATGCATGCATTCTTACTTTTCGCTGGGTAAATGCAGAAAAGCTACGGGGATGATGCACCCAGTACATTTCTTAATGCTTTATTGGATTTTTAGTTTCCTGTTAAGTAAAGTAGTTATTATGCTGAATTATTTCATCAGAAAATGCTTTGGTTGAAACTTTAGTATATTGCGAATGTGTTGATGTCACGACTATATCCCCAAATGATGCAATTAAAAAAAGAGAAAAGTGGAGATGAAATACCATTTCTGGTACTAAAAGCGGCTTGTCTTGACATATGGGGTGCGACGTTTTGGACTAAAGTCACTCCAGACAGCTAGCAGGAAGGGCAGGTTTCAGAAAATAAAGTTAATATTTGCTTCATCCCTAAAGAAGTACATACCAGGTATGTTTAAGACACCTAACAAAGTTTGATTTGGGAGCTTACTGTTCAGTGGAGACATTTTGATTTATGTCTCCAAGTCATATGGCTGAGAAATTAAATGCTCTTAGTGGGAATGCATTTTTGCATATTAAGAATTCAGCTTTTAAGGTGTGTGTGTCATACATTAAGTAAAAATGGTATTCCCATTGAGGGTTGCTAGGGCTTTATGTTTTGAAACATCTTAAAGAGTACCCATCCTATTGTTCTGCTACTGTGTGGCATCTTTAAAACTTCATGTTTTGAACTCTAGCTCTTCACTTGTATGAGCTGAATGCAAGTGATGGTTCAATAATAGATGAGGACTGTTTTAATGCATGTGACGGGTGGTAGGTACACCCGGTCCTAATCAGCCTAAAGTTTTATGGGTTCTGAAGTCAGCAAACTTTCAAAACGTTTGTGAGGGATGTTGTTTTGTCTCTGGTGTTTATTCCCTTTTTAGACATCTAGTGAGAATGTAAGTGCTCCATTAAAATGAACGGCTGTAGCTTTGGGGGAATTAGTGGGGGTTTTGTTTGGTTTTGTTAGGTCTTTTAAGTCTACCACACATTTTGTTATCTGCAACATTGTATGCAGGTTTATGTTTTTGCTATGTGAAGAAATGTGTTCCAAACTTGGAAGGAAAGAGCTCCATTGGATTAGGGGTAAGATTTTCAGCTCAAAATTGTTAGTCATTTATTTAATAAGGACTCCTGAGGAACTGCGAAAACTTAAGTTTTAGGAACTGCTTTTCCAGAATTGTATTAAAATGGGGGGCGATGGGGAACTAACACCGACCTTAAGTCTCTGGTTTCCTTACTGATTGTAATTACTGTATTTGTAATATTGTATTTAGTTTCATCACTAATAATTTTGAAACCCTGCTGCACAGTATTGTACCTGGCTTACAAAATATATACCTTTTAATAGAAACCAATAGCATAAATAGCCTTTTGTGAGGATGCAAAAAAAGGGCAATTACTTCTGTGTAGATCGGAATCCTAAAGCACATTGGGAAGAAAATATTATTCATGCAGAGAAGATGTAGTGTCTGTTCTTTTGGCATGAACACCAAAAGTCATTGGTTGACTCTGACGTCAGGTGGAAGGAGAACAGACACTGAAGTGCTTCGATTTAAAAAGTAACTCCTTTATTTAAACTGCAGTATTTTCCAAGCATAATATATTTTGAAAAACTGTTAATACAGATATACCTACAGAGTCAAAACAGAATTCTTTGGTTCTCCCACCCCTTTTTCCACTACATAGGTCTTGTAAATTTTAAAACGTTAAACCTGCTGGTGTGATGAATAAAACATACTGCAATTGCCTAAGGAATTGGAAGCATGTCCTATCTCTGTTTTGAGGTATCAGGGATTTTTTCCCTGCTATTCTCTGTTCGTTTGTTTCCTGTTTGGCTTCTAAAACTAAACCTTGGAGATAGTATTCTCCTTAAATATTTTTAAATGGCAGAAATTGCACAAATATTTAGGTTTAACAAGATACAACGTTACTTTATTCTTGAATGAATCCAGAGCCCTGTATTGTGTTGTTGGCTTATGTTGCCTTTCACTAGAATTTTTTTTGCAAATGGGTAACTCGAATCTTATCTAAAGATGAATGAAGTCCATTCAAAGAATTCAAGAGGCATGGAAGAGTCCCACAATGAAAGAGGAATCATTCTTCAGGATGAAATGGTGCTATAATGTTGGATCGTACAAAATTATAGGAAATAACTTCAGAAACTTAAAGCTAGGGTAGAAATGAAAAATATACTCGTGTTAATTTTAGCCACAAAATCTGTCTTAAGTAGTTTGCTATGAAAACTTCAGGAGCTGGTAGGGTTTCATTTTGAATCAATGAAACCGTAGTTCTTTCCCCAACTCTAGTGATATGAGTCAGTAGGACTTCAGTTAGAGCAGAAGCTTCCAAAGCTGATCTCACAGGTCTGCAAGTAAAAGCAGGAAATAAAAAATAATTGCTGTGGTGGATTGAAGTCAAAGATATTTCTGAAAAAGTTTCATGGGAGTAGGAATTTACCCACTGCTTTTACCCTGGCACCAGAGATTCAGCTAAACTAGCTGTGGAAGGAGCTGAGGTAAATATTTTTAACAGTATTTAAACAAACAAACAAAAAAAGTAATTTCTTTGTGGATCAGGGTAGGCAAATATGAAATTTTCAAGGTTCAGGACACTTCGTATTGTTTGAACCTGGTTTAGTTGAGGTTGAGGATAAGCTAGGTAAAACTGCAGTAGGGCAAGTAGTGATAGGACGAGGGGTGATGGCTTCAAAATGGAAGGGGGTAGATTTAGAATAGATACCAGGAAAAAAAAAATTCATTCTGAGGGTGGTGAGGCACTGGAACAAATTGCCCAGGGCAGTTGTGGATGCCCCATCCCTGGAAGTGTTCGAGGCCAGGTTGGATGGGGCTTTGAGCAACCTGGTCTAGTGGGAGGTGTCCCTGCCCATGGCAGAGGGGTTGGAACTAGATGATCTTCAAGGTCCTTTCCAACCTAAACCATTCAATGATTCTGAGAAGTATGCTTGCATCACTCAATTTCAGAGTTGCAAGGACTTTTTTTCTAAAGATTGTTGTACCAGTTGCTTTTCCAAGAAGGTATCTTGAACCATGTCACTAGTACCATTTTTTTCTCCCACCTCGAGGAACAGGCATTCCCATAGTAGGTACCGTCTTTTGATCCAATATTGGACAGGTGAGCTCTGATTTAATAAAAAGCTGGGTTGTTCCTTTTGAATATGAACTGTTTCGATAACTTTCCAGAATTTTCTGTAAGTTTTCTTTGTTCTACTGATTATTTTCCTCACCACATGATTATATGCAGGAAGATCTTGAAAATGTTCCCAAATATTTCATGGCTTTATGGCACCTTTTCAGTGAACATCTATCTCTTGCCAACAGCATTCCTCCTAATTAATATATCACTATATATTTATGGTTTTAGAAATCATAAAAAACCCTAAAAATGTATTTTGTTTTGTCCTACTTAGATATCTGTAGGTTGTAATGCCAAATTCAAACGTCTGTTTCCATATATTTTCCTTCTTGGACATCTGCACAATTTAACACTACCGGGGTTGTGATATGTACAGCAGCGCTTTCTGCCAATATATACATTTTCTTGAATGCTGCCATCAAATGCAATTTTTTAAGAGATTCAGCCAAAGTTACAGGTGTGCCTGGTTTTCGTTTTGTTTTCCCGTGAGTTGAGCTGTTTATTTGCTATAACTCTTCTTAAATTCACAGTTTCCAGTTAACTTCATGGAATGCAGTATTTACCCTGTTGGTGTCCAGTTAATAACTAAATAGACGAGTTTGCTCTTGACGAGCAATTTTCATTTCTGTAGGACAAATCTGAGCATCTTATCCACAGTTGGGAGCCTACTACGCTTTCTGGTGTTAAACCTGCCTGCCAATCAAACCAGGCCTAATAATGCGCTGAGCACCCTTAATTCAGCCTCCATTCCAGTCTTTAGGTATTTGGTAGGACATGGAAGAGCCCATCAGCATAGTATTGCTTCCGTTGCTAAACAAAAGGTACTGATCCTGAAACTTGCGTTCAGTAAGCAAACATCACAGTTATGCATTGGCAGCAAATGAAATGCAAATTTAGTAATTGGCTTTATAAACTGTGCCCAGCGTTGTACCACAGCCAACTTGAATGGCAAGTGGTGGGTTCAGCAGGGCTTTGTGTTGGTGGTATTTACTCAGCCTTCCTGGGATGGGAGAGAAGATGAATCAGGTTGTATTAACCTGATGTCTTTGAGCCTTCAACAAAGCAAAGAGTTTCAAAGAATTCCCCAAGCACCTGTTTTTTAAAGGGATAGCCACTATTATCTTTCAACAGCCTTTTAGTTTTTGTCTTACTGTAGATTTCTGTGAAGGTGTGCTTTTCCAAATACTCAGGTTTTTTTAATGGTAGTCTTTACACACAGTACCTTCTTCTTTCATTCTGGCTCATTTTCCTCTTCCTTCCTTCCCAAACTAAAATCACGTATATATTCCAGCATCCCATAGGAGAATGCTTACTTTCTGTACTGGTAGTGAAAATACTTCCCTTGACTGAAGGTGAAGTTTGGATCTTGGAGACCATCAGATGGTACCACAAATAGTCTCTGAAAACTTCTGGACATGTAGAAATTTTTAACACCGAGTCTGTCTCTCAGAAATAGCTGGATGCGATGTATTTCCATGTCAGTACTCTGCTGCTTCCATCTCCTTGTCTTGGACGTAGTTTTGGTGAGTCATGTCATGCTCTTATAGGAGTTGTGAGCTTTTAGGGCAATTTGTCTTTATTAGTGACTAAGTGAGCTCTAGGTATTTCCAGAATAACATACCCATGTAAATGCAAAACGTTGGTATTTGGTTCAAGATACTCTCTGTGACAAAGACCCTCTCTTTGGCTTCTCCTGAATTTTTTTCCTCCCTTAATAACAGGGAAAATAACTTTCTTACTCCGCGAGGGCAACTTAGAATTCCCTTGGCATTTTGCAAGGAGTTGCTGATAGCCCCTGCCCATGATTCTATGATGTATGGTCTCCACCCTAAGGTGGGTGGAAAGTCAGTCTTCTCCAGGACCTGGCAAAATGTGCTTTACAGCTTCACGTCTGAAAAATAATGTTGTTCTCTGTGCCCTGCAACACATTAAACACTTGCAACAGAGAGAAAAAGGTTCTTTACTCGACCCGCTGTGTAGTCAGGACGCAACAAACCAGTTACTCCTCTTGTCCTTAGTTCTACAGTAATTCTTTCAAAGTAGAACATATAGTTTTGGTAGCCAACAGTTACCTGTACGTGGTTTTATCAAGAATTTCAGAAGCCCAAGGCAACTAATATGCTGCATAGTGACCCAAACCTATTCTTATGGATCTGGCAAGAAAAGTAAAAGTGATGCCACCAGACACATGAGGGGAAAGTGAATTGTCTTTCCCCCATGTTAATCCCAGGAAGAGAAGAGCCTGTAAATGAGAACAGTGCCCTGATTTCTGTCTTGCAACTGAGTCAGACACCTTTCCCTGCCTTCAGTCACACACACACTTGTGTAGCCAATGGTTAAACTCTGTTTCCTGTACGTAGTTTTAAATTTTAAAAGCGCAAAAGTTTTTCACATGCTAAACACAGCTTTCTGCCAGAAACACTGTTTGTAAAAGTAAGTTTAATGTCACAGTACAATTCCAGAAACATCCCCTGGTTTAACAAAATAGCATGAAACTACCAAGGAAATATATGTTGTGTGCCACTAAAAACATAGGACAAAACATAGCAATGATATTGTGATATTTCACCTTGCTGGAGGAGTGGATAGCAGATACAAGCAGCATTCTGCTCCTAGAACACAGGCTTCACCTTCCTTTGTGAATTAGCTTTTGGGGATAGCTGTCGCTCTAATGCATTACAAGTTTAAATTACTGTAAGGAACTGTATAGGCGCTCTCTCTTAAGAGAGTACTGTGTTGTTTTGTATCATGTGGGGCTTGATATCATTCAAGGAGAACACTGGAGCACTCCTACTGATAAGGAGGGATTTGAGGGTAAGGTAATAGAGTTTAGTTTTCAAATCAAAGTTAATGGTGAGTTTCTACAATCCGTTCATGAGCTTTTGGTAGGATACATCTTCAGTATCCGCATTATGTTAGAAATTTTGAAATGCAATGCTACCTTATCCAAGTGTTGATATCCCAACGTGAGGCTGCTATTAAGCTTAGCAAGCCTGACAGTCTCTTTTAAAATGTATGTGTGGAATTCCCACTTTTGATTTTTTTTTCCCCTATTAGAACCTACTTGTTTCCATTTCTTCTGTAATAGAAGTCATGAATTATTTACATTTGATATTTGAAGACAAGATGAGGGAATAGCTCAAGAATGTCTTGCTAAGAAAAAATATATTTATTGCAGTATATTTTAAAACATATTTTATTTCTGCGTCATTTTGCTTAGGGACAAAAATAAAAAAGATTAAGCATGAATTTAGCTTGACCTTAAAAGTGTCCAATGGAAGGTTGAGTACGGAGCTTCGTGCTTGCTTCTCCTGTTCATCTCTACTGGCATTTAAAATCTGAAACAATGGTTATAGTCATACAGTAGATGTTCAGATGGCAGAGAAAGTGGCATATACAGAAGGATTTCTAAAATCTACCAATCATCTAAGCTTGCAGCGTAAAACATTTACATACAGCTCAAAATAATGAAAAGTGTCATCCACGTGCAATACTGTCAACAGTGAAACTGACCACATTTGCACCTGAAACTCCCCTAAAGCCTTTTTCCTGCTGTTTCACCACTTGTGTGAGCCCTTCCGGTGGAAATTTTCACTTGAAATGAAGAAAAATTGTATTGTGGGCACTAATTATTTGTTATCTAACCTAAAGGGTAATTCTTTTATTTTAGCCGTTCAAATGTGTAAATTTCATAAGGTCTGTTAATTGATCAAACTGTATAAATGTTGGAAGCTATTTAATTCCAAATCTTCCCAAAATGTAACCTTTTAAATTCAAAATTTTCAAAATCAAAATTTTCTGATACTTGAATTATTTTCTTCATGTGGGAAATTGTTAGGTACGCTGCTATCTGGTGCCCAGTCTTCCTATCGTCTCATTGTCCTGAAAACAGCTTAGGTCTTGTCTGGTTTTTGTTGTCCAGGCTTTAAATAGAGCTCATTGGGTGCCACTTTTAAAAAAGGTAACGAGGTTTTCGTTCAAACGAAACTTGACAGATTGAAGACTTTAAGACCGTGCAGAACTGCAGGTGCTGTGATAGGAAACCCTTCCGCGGCTGAGAGGGAGAGGAGGGTTATCCTGGCAGATCAGTTCTGCCCACCTCTCTTTGGGGTTGCTAATCCTACCGCTTTCCCAGTCACTGGAAGTGTAGTAGTATGGAAAAGATGGGACAGAAAGAATGAGACCTCTCTACTTCTGTCTGCTACAAGCCTTTTTTCAGTGAGATGAAACTGTGGGCTTCAGGGCAGTGCAGGCAATGGGGTATTCAGCTTAACCGCAGTGGCTGCCCATTTGTTTTTCATTTAGTCATAATTTATTAAACTAAAATCCCTGAAAATAAAAAGCCATTACTTGCAGTCTGCATTCTGGTCATAGTATTTTTCATCTGTTTTCTGGTAATAGTCAAACCCTAACATTAACATGTCTAAATATGTTCATGGCTGTATAGATTAATGGAACTGCTGTTAGCATGTTTAAAATGAGTTTTAACGTACAAGTAAAATGAAAATACTTTAAAACAAATTATTTGGCTCGAAGCTCCATTTATACGGTGTATGTTTCAAGCTAATAATCAGGGCTTACTGTGGGTCAGCATGTCATATCCCAGTGGTGTCTAGTGAGATGGAGGGTTATCTTATATGTCAGCTAGATAACCCTGTGAACAATTTTGAGCTGTGGAGATAATGGGACTGAATTCTGAAATGAGGTGGAACTCTGAAATGGGGCAGAATTCAGAACGGGAGCTGGAAATATCACAGAGTACAGTGTTGTGTGTGAGCACCGTACAGCTCCTTATGAAGGCAATCACCTTTTGGCATCGGTAGTCGCTTCTGTTTGACAATAATCCTTCTTGATAGGGTGCAATTAAAATGTGGGAGAAAGGCAAATCGGGTACATATTCCTATAGAAGAGAAAGGTGAAGTAAAAAAAAAATTTCCTTGCTAGTGATGCTATCTTGTGGGGTTTTTTTGATCTAACCTTTTTCTTTTTTTATTTTTTTTTCCAATATGGGTATTGCATGATAATCTAATAAGTATTTTTTGCCATGTTTTGGACATTTTTTACTCTCTTCAAGTTGTGCTGTCCGCAATTATTGTGGTGTTTAAAGCATAATTTGTTTTTAAATGTTTCTCTTTTTCTTAATAAAAATATAACTTTTATGTACTTTGAGGAAACTGTAGATCATCTTTGTGGCGATAGATACAATTTCAGACTTTAGTTTTTTCATTTTTTTATTATTCTGTATTTTACATTTTTTAACTTTATAAATAAGGAAAAGGCCAAATTTGTTGCACATATATGAAAAGAATAGTTATGTAGTCTCTGGTTTCATACCTTCTCAGATAAGACAACAGGCTTTCTAATTGTGCCTCTAGATCAAACCATTGATATAATAATTGAAGTAATTCAGTCTTCATATAAAATATATAACTTATATAAACAAATTATAAAATACCTGAGTTTTGGGGTTGTTTCCACCGTTAGAGCTAGCACAGTATATCCTGCTGAATCCCATTATCAGCTTTTGGAAAACGGACTTTTACATGTATATATTTACAGTGTATATTTTGACAAATCTTAGGAGTGCTGTTGTTAAAGGTATTTTTTTCCCTCCTGTCTATTGTGTCACTCGTCTTGTGTTTGCCTTTTATTTTTAGCCGTAGCATAAGTGAATTATCTAGCACTGACGAGCATATTCTTTCTTTTCGCATTTCTTCACACACTTGATAACTCACAGCAAAAGCTTAGTGACTTCTGTAGCCTTTGGTCAGCCAGTAGAGGCCACTCCTAGCTTGCTACTGAAGCTGGGCGGTGATTTGAAAATGGGGGTTTTGTTGTGTCCGTGGGGTTTTTTAATCCACTCTGAGTAAGCTTACGCTGCCGTGGACTGTCATAGTATGACTCGTACCTGTGAAGAGTTCTGTTATGAGTGATTCTGCTTATACATGTAAATGCGTTTAATATTGACGGTTTTCTGTTTCCTATAAGTCCTGTGGCAGTAGGAATAAAAATCACTTTCAGTAGTATACTTCATGCAGTCTCACAGCAAATGCTTTGATGGCATCCTTTGTTGTTAGTACAATCTTTACTGTCATTATATTACAGTACTTTAATGAAGTAAGGAAAAACTATTATAGATCACTTTGGGGGTGGGGAAAGGAGGGTCTTGTTCGTATGGTTTTCTTATTTTTCCCAAACGAGAACCTGAGCTGCAGAAAACAACTTACCAAAGGTCAAACCAGCGAGCCTGCAGCAGGGCAAAGAACTGAACCCGCATCTCCCAGGTCAGGGCTGGTATCCTAATCTCTGCTCTGCTCCTTCCTCCTGTCTGTAGCATGGTGTGGGTAACTTCACTTGTTGATGATAATTTCACGAGTAAAAACGTTATTTCAGCATTTTAGATCATTCTTAGCTAGTAAGGGCACAGTTCCAGCAATACTGAAGTCAAAATCCTGTTGTCTTAGTGAAGCTAAGATTGCACCCTAGAATAAGTTTTATAGCTAAACAGACAGCTAAAAATGTCATAATAAAGATATTTTTATACGCAGCATATTACTGCAGCATGTAATTAGTGGCCCTTTGTTCTAAGGGAAATTTGGTTTCATTTAAATAAAATTTGTTAAATATTAGCTATTTGCAGAGTAACAAAGTAGCAAAACTTTGGCCATTGTTTTGTTGCCGTATCTAATACAATTCAGACAGCTGCCCTGAAGATTGTCCCTTTCCTAATATAAAAAATCGAAATTGTAGTGCTGTGTCGTGTGTTTATGCAGTCCTGAGCATCTTACATTTGCCTTTTAACAAAGAGTTGGTTTAGTTTAAAAAAAAAATAAATCTTGTTTATAGTTTCTTCTTGAGACTTATAAATCCGTCCATTTTTTGCAGTGCTGTGAGCTCCTGTGGGAGCGATGTTGCCTGTTGCCACATAGTGCTATTTCATATTAAATATTAGGAATCTCAAAAGAAATTTTCCTACTGACTTCCTTGCAGATAGGACACTTGCCTGATGCTTTTTCCATAGACCAAATTATTTTTTTACATTACACATTAATACTTATGTTCTCTGCTTTAATAGCTCCTGCAGTGTTACCATATCACATACCTGGAGACAACATATATGCACTGAAGTTTATCATTGCAATGCATCATTAAACTTATTCTGTTTCCTATTCTATAGTATGTAAAAGCTTGTCCCTTTGACAAAGATTTAGGACAAAATATAGTCTATGATTCTGCTAGTGTTACCATTTAAAACAAACTAACAAAAAACCTTAACCCAGGCCAGTCTCATTTCAAAAGACTTTTTTATTTAAAATTTATAATTATTTAATTTCAAATTCAGGTTTTGTCTTAAAAACAGCAGAGAAAAACTGTAGTAGCAAAGACTTAGAAAGAAATTCCCCGTGTTTGCTTTTATACATGAGATTTAAATTTTCCATCTTTCTCTGAAAGAGCTATGTTCAATTGTGGTCTTTTCTTCTTTTAATCTCCGATACCATAGTTTTTCTTTTCCATCTGTTAATCATTCAGTTGAAAACCGTATTTGAAGAGATAGAGGTATTTTGATCAGTTGTGTGAAAAGAAATGTAGAGAAAACTCTTGACAGTGTGTGAAATCACTAGAGAGATTGGGGAGCAGGGACATATTCTTTAACTCCAAGAAACTTGCTGATTCTTATTTTATCAAGGGTGTGTTGTTCTTTCATTTCTTTTTTTTTATTATTATTGAGAGAACACAATAAAACATGTACAGGGAGATGTGTGTTTGCTTTAGGATTAAAGTCCACGTCTTTTGACCTATTTTTCTTGAGGTTTTTCTCCTTCCTTATCACTTGCGTATATTTTGCAAGCAGAATGGCAATGATCCATTGATTTTTGCAACTCTATGTTAGTAAGAGGTCAATTTTAAAGAATTATAACTAGAGTAGCAAGAAACTGGCATAGAATTATTCTGCCAGTGACCTATGTCTTCCTGAAGAGTTTTTGGAGTTTGACTGAGCATCACTTAAATAAAGGTAATCTGTACATTAAAGAGACACTTCTCTGGAATGGCCAGTTTGGGCCCTTCAATGAGAGTGTGTTTGTAGAGGGAATAAAAATGTAATGGTAATGTCAAGCGACGGTTGTGGCAATGATTCAGTAATGTATACTGTGAAAGCTGCTTTTATTTTCTTTGTCTTCTATATAGCTCCAAGTCAAAGAATTCGTACCTATATATTTTTTAAGATGTATTTTAAATCCAGAGTTTAGTTTGTTGTAGGTGCTTTCCAATGCTTCTAGTGAAGAAACGATATAAAACGAGTGATAATAAATTGATACTGAAAATAATAAGAAATTGCTCTTAATCAGTGCAATGAAATGTAGAGAATAGATTTTCTTCCCTTGATATAGTTTGATTTAATTCCCTATAAATTGGCAATTACAGTTCTGTGAATTATGGAATTGCCATTGTGATGCTGTAATTTCCACTATAAAATCCTGTTTTCCAGGATTTGATTTTAGTTGCATTCTGTTTTGGGCAACAACTTGTTTTACACAGACTCCTGCCTGAGAAAATTGTATTCATCAATATAGTGGTTTTAGGGAAAGATACTCTAAATATGTGAACCCAGAAAAAAGTATCTTTTCTTCTGGAATTTAAAAATTTGATTAATATAATTAACTTTTACATGTGTTAATCTGTAGTTGATCATAGCAGTTAATTTATAGCGTGGAAAAATGCACCTATTCTCTCATTTAGAAAAGTGATTAGCTCATTTGTGTAACTAGTGTTCAGCAAAATTTTGCTGAAATTTTACTGGTTTTGCATACTATGAATGTGACACACTGTGATGGCTAAGTTAAGCATTCAAATACTTCCATGATTATTTGTGTGGATTTTTTAAATACATCATAGAATCATTTAGATTGGAAAAGACCTGTAAGATCATTGTGTCCAACCATAAACCTAACCCTGCCAAGTCCACCAAATCACAGCAAGGAAATAACATCCTGTACAAAACAAGCTCAGTAGTGTCTTTTCACTGCATGTGCTGTGGAGTGTTTGGCATAAAATCCAATTTAAAATGCAAAAATATCACTTTCAGTATTTAACAATTACTTAACTTTTAAGAAATTTATTTTTTCAGTAATGGAAGACATATCTGAGGTAGAATTATGAATAGGACATAGTCTGTATTGTTTCAAAAATGTATTTCCTAGGCTAAACAAATTATGAAGAGGAAGTGTACTTGCTCGCTTGATTGTGTGATAGCAAGGGAAGAAATAAGGGACAAGAGGTACAGTTGAGTAGGCATTTTAAAGTAGTTTATATTATTTTAAGTATTAAGAAAATACTGTGTATGGAACATATCCATACTTGGGAGCTCTGTATTATAGGTGTCTTTAAAAATAACTAATGATTTCCTATGGGTTATTCAGTAAGTGAACATTAAAATGTACTTCAAAAGAGAAGTAAACAGAAGTGCTAAGTAATGATGTAACGTATTTTTGTTTTGTGTTAACTTATTGTATTTTTTGTTGGCACATGGTAGTACCTTTTCTTAAACTACAGCACGTGTAAAGTAAAATAGCCCTATAATATTTATTGTATGAAAAGATGCATAAACTGATCCACTAAATTGGTTCTTTTGCTTTAAACAATGTTCTATATAGACTCCAGTCCTGGACACCTCTTAGTCTATTCATGTAAAGTAAATGGTTCAAGCAACCTATGACTGTACCGCAGACGTTTTTCTCCCTCTCACTCAGTGGTATGACCAACCGGTCAAAAGAGGTGACTGTGATTCTGTGACTGTGCCGCTTTATTCGGCATTGGTGCGGCCTCACCTTGAGATTACTCTGTGCAGTTCTGGGCCCCACAATTTAAGAGGGATGTGAAGGTCCTTGAGTGCATCCAAAAGAGGGCAACAAAGCTGGTGAAAGGGCTGGAAGGAATGTCTTATGAGGAGCTGCTGAGGACTCTGGGTTTGTCTAATTTGAAGAAAAGGAAGCTGAGGGGCGACCTCATTGCTCTCTGGCACTGCTTGAGGAGGGGCGGTGGAGAGGGAGGTGCTGAGCTTTTCTCCCTGGTACCCAGTGATAGGATGCGTGGGAATGGTTCAAAGCTGCACCAGGGGAGGTTTAGATTAGACATTAGGAAGCATTTCTTTAACAAAAGGGTGGTCAAACACTGGAACAGGCGGTCAATGCCCCAAACCTGTCAATGTTTGAGGCATTTGGACAATGCCCTTAACAACACGCTATCTTTCATGTCCTTCTTTTTCTGGTTAATCCCACCATCTTTCCATATATCACTTCTGAAGTTTGTTATACGTAATATCTTGGGCAGCAGTGTACGCTGCTGTGTATTTTGAGGCAAAACCCCATCGTCTTGAATACTTTTCCATTTTACTGTGTCCATCAGTGTAGGTCATAATTTCTCAGGCAAAATAGGAGTACTTTGTCTCTGAGTTGGAGTACCTGTGTTTCATGGGGCTCTGTAAAGAGTGTGCAGCCACCACCTTGTCTTATTCAAGCAATGGTAAAAGGACTTATAGCCAGAAGAAATGAACAGTTCCAAAGATGACCCTAAACTTCATCTTAAAACAGTTATATCAACTGTAGATTATAGTATCTCTTGTGCAATGTGTTACTGGAGAGAGTTTGCACAAGATGAAGATGAAAAGCAAGGAGGCTCAACCATTTCCCTAGTTTCCCTTTACACTCCTACTTATTTTGCTGCTTTATGCAACTAAATCACAGTACAGGTTGCAACACAGTTGAGTTGTGTGAAGACCCGTGATATTTCTTTTGTACTTTTTGAAGGTTGATATTGTTCCTTATCCTCTAAGACATCATTCCTTGTCATTTGCTACATCTATTAAGTTTTTTAAAAGCACCTGTTCTTAATTAGAGGAAATAGTTGGAAATATTTCTACTTTTTATATTAAAGTTAACTTAAGTTCCAGTATGAGTGTGGTTATGTTCAGTTACGGGGTAATGTGACTTCTAGAAATACAGACTATTAAATATACTGCTAAAAAGCTTGAAAGAGGTTATTGGGCATTTTCTAGGCATTTTAATGGCTCATAGGAAGGAACTTTTGAAGCCAGAATTCTGTTCATGTTGTGTATGGACTTTAAAGCGTGCCATGGCATTTTTTCCCAAAAGTTTATTAGTCGAAAGATTTCAAAAAAATATTACTATATTTATATTATCAGAAAAAAATCTGCTGCACTTTTTCCTGTAAAGTATGTGGCAAAAGTAGTCTACAGCACTTGTTGGACATCATCAAAATGTGCTTTTTCAGATTGCACTTAACTTGCCCATGGCTCCGGTGTTTGTTACAAAAAAAGAGAAGGTGCCTCCTCCCTCACTTTTTTAGAGGGAACAGTAACATAAAGACATAAGACATAAGCAAGGAGAATTTGATGAGAAGGAAGACAAGCCCACTTCAGTTCTAATGTCTTTCTCAGGTGGCTTAGTCCTGGTCACCTTGACCCCTGTGGCTAAGAACCATCAAGGACCATCAGTGCTACCTGTACAGCATCAGCTCTATGAACTTGTGTACTCACAGCTGATTTAGCATATGAGTATTAAAAGCTAATGCTCTTCTGGATATAAGGAGGTTGTTTAATAGTGTGTAAGAATTGACTATTACTAGAAGTGTGTTGTTAATGAATGAATTTAGTTTAAAGTTTAAAACAGGCCTGATCTGTCAGTCTTATAAACAATCCCATACATTCAATTAAAAAAAAAAAAATCTTAGTTGTGCAAACTTTCAGCTTTGCTTGTTCTTAGTATCCCAAGAAAAAGCTAGTGGTTACTTTAACCCCTGATTTCTTCTTGTGCACTGGGACTTCATCACCTAAACCAACTCTAGATAACTGCATGATTTTTTTTTTTTTTCATTAATAAAGAATCTGAACAGTTGAGAGGATATTTGTTTTGATTTTAGTGTCCTGTGATCTGCTGCTGCTTTCTGGAGCAATTGGTGCTCTCATCTGTGGAGACTGAGCAGAACTTTGCAGTAGATCTTTCTAATAGTGAGTTAGCAGATGAAGATGGGCTTTTGTTTTGATTTTTTTTACACCCTAGGTAACATTTTTTTCCAAATAGGAATTCATTTGCATTAACATATTGCGAATCTTGCAATAGCCAACATTCAGTTGTATGTAAAGATCTATATGTGTGCATTAGGAGTTTAGTTTCATAAATATTCTGTGGCTGCTTGGTAAGTGAAGCTATCGAGGGTGTGCAAGAGAAACCTCAGCAGTGTACTTTCTGATCAGTTGTAACTGTATTCCAAGCGAGTTCATATTCTCATATAAATTAGTGGCAAAACATACTTCTGTGGTGTAGATATTATTTTAAAACTGGCAATTTATCAAGTGATTTTTCTTGAAATTTCCATGCTTATTAAATTTCAGATTAGGTATTTTGAGTAAGCTGGAAACTTAAACTTGTTTCCATAAGTATGGCTGCCGGTAAACAACCAATTTTAGTCCAGAAAATAGCTTTTGCTTCTGTCAACATGTTGTTTATTTTCTCCCTGAGATAAAAAGTTCAGTTTTCTGATATTTGTACCAAGATAAAGTCTGTAAACAAGATTAATATAGTGTGGAAAAGGTTGTCAGCAGCCCTGGCAAAGGAAATAAGTTGCCTGTACACAGAACATACTGTAAACTGAATAAAAGTGTCAGGTCCACCATGAGATAATGTGATCATGAACCTCTAACAAAGCATGACATAGGCACAGTCGGCTTTTCTTATAGCCACAGTGTAGAAAATGGATTACTATATTCCAGGGATACCCACTGGAATAGCATGAAAACCTCATTTTTAGATTAATGCAGGATGTAACTCTCAAGAGCTGAGCCACATGTTTACCTGTAGCGTTAAAGTAACAGTTTAGTTATTAATCTTAAAATTTGGAAATTATATATTAAAACACTTGTCCATATTTCTAGGTTTGTCTTTGTGAATCGACATTTCTTGCTCGTATTATTAGGTGAACTATGACATTGCAAAAGTAACGTTTGGTCACTATTTTATTATTATCATGTGGCAATATAAAGCTTCAATAAGTCTAGTAAAGCAGTAAATTCCAAATGCTGGTGAAGCAGTAGGTGCTGTTCTCCAAATGTAGCTGCCGTGCCTACGAGGTAGGGATTTCTATGTTTGCATAGATATTTCTGGGGTAAGGTGTTACCAATTCTTTTCGATTGCCACCAGCCAGAAAAGTGACAACACTTTAGGGTTTCTCAAATTGGCCCCGAGTGACGTCATTCTTCAGGTCAAAGAAACAGAGTATTTTTTTCGACCGCATGGAGCTTTCAAATTATTCAGTGAGTGTTCTTTGAAAGTTTTCCAGATTTGGAGCTGTGACTGCCCTGGCTTTTCTCCAGCACGAGACCAGATGAATAGGGATATTTTTCTTTAAAACTTGAGTGCATTGTTCTTTTAATAAAGAATAGGCTCCTTTTATCTGTGAATCTTTTGCTTATGTACTTTTGGCAAGCCTGAGCCATATAAATGTATTATCATGGAGTTTTTGTAGTCTCCTTTCAAAACTGGCAGAATGTCTGACTTCATTCCCACCTCTGGTCATCTACTGACTTTAAAACTATCTCCAAGGAACTGAAAATTTGTTCCCGCATTCTTTCCAACAGGAATAGTTTGCGTTCTGCTCTGGTTCTTCAGGCATGAGCTTAATCAGGTGGTCTCTTATTTTTCTGCTTTTACCTATCTACAAGTGCAGACAAATTAACCAGATTCCAAAACCAAAAATAAAGCTGTTTGAATGCATTCTTGAGGAATACCGGAATATCACATCATCTGCAAAAGTCTGCATGTGCTAACATGCGTTCTTAGCATCATTCTTAAATTGAGCATATTATGTATTTTTGGGTTCAGTATATATAAAGCGCTAGACAAGGACTACAGTACAGTGTGGTAAAAATTATTTTATCTTTGCTTTCTATCCCACATCAACTTGAATTTCAAAAGCTTTGTTTAGGGATACAAAGGTTGGGAGTGTTTTTTAATAAACTTACCATCCGTATCTGTGGATAATACATAAATATTTTAAATATGTTTTTCAAAACATCTAACTTCATTTTTTGGGGATAAAGTGCTTCATGAACTTTTCGTAAGTAACCTAGGCTCCTGACATATGTAAATGTCTGACGGCTGACATCCAATCAGAATTACACATAAAGGATTTTGGTAAACTTTGTACAGCATTTTCTGCATTCATACTTTACTTAAAAATTGCAGATATTGCTAATTGCATTTACTGTATCTAGTGTATTTGTCTCTGTTTTGTCTTTAGTATTTGTGATATATTTTCTTAATAAACAGTCACTGCGTGTGTATGCTGCCCCATTATTCAAAGGCTTTTTTCTGACTGTTTTCCACTAGATAACTCCAGGACCAGGCGGTAGCAGGAAAACGGTTCACTTGTCCCAGGATTCTCTTCACCATGAGTGAGTATCAGTGATGGGAGTTATAACTTTTTATTATTGTTTGCTTTACAGTAGTACCTCTGTCCCAAAGCCACATTTTACAACTGTACAAACATGTGATAAGAGAACCTCAGCTCAACTATGTAATGATCTTTCTTTAATAATAATATTTGTAATACTTTGTAAGTCATTTTATGTTTGTTAAAGAAACGTGAAGTTCAGTGCTCTGTAAATGTGTTTTTATTAACTTGCTAAGTATATGCTTTCCTAAAACACGACAGTAGATACCAAGTATGGGTTGTTTAAAAAGCGTGGCTTTATTTTTCTCCAAAGGAAAATTCAGAAATGCCAAGCCTGAATATATGAGATTAAACAAGCATCACATCTTTGAGTCTTAAACATGGTGTATCATGTGAGGAAGAAGGTTATCATAAATTACACAAAAAGACACCGAATTAATTGTTTGGACACATGTAAACACGGAATGTCATTTGGTTTGTTTAGTTACTCCAGTGTGCCATTACTGTAAACTCTTACTCCGTTCAGCTGACAACATTAGCAGCATTATTTCTTGGTTATCTCTTTTGAATAGTTACAATAAGGTGGTTAAATTTTCTTGTACTTTTCCAAATCAGAAATCTAAAACACAGACACATGTGATTAGTAAATTATGTATTTGAGGATACATTGGTATGTTCTAACTGCTGCTAGATATAGCATCCACAGTTTAAAACAAAACTTGCCAAAGCACGTATACTACAAACATCAGATCCTCAGTACCAACTGTTTTATGCTACTAATCAACTTCTGTTGCACCCCATGACTTGCTAATGTGCGTGTTAACTAACGAGAGTATGATTTCATAAGTTATTTCTACCCTGAAGTAATTCTTTACGGTTTTTACTTTTGTTTATTTAATTAAGACAAACAAGGAAACAAATAATACTGTAATTAAGTGAATGGACAAAATTATAAAAAACAGTGTGACGTGAATATCATGTTCTCATTAGAAGAGGTCTTACTCTTTAGGAAGTTTTTTTAATGTCTAAATATGAGATGCATTCGAGTTACCTTGATTGTATTTTCTCACTAGAAATACATTTTACTAATATGTTAGTCTGTAATCCACTGATTTGCCACAAACCAGCAGAGTTTATGTGTAGGAGGATACCTCAGTTTGCTGCTCCTCCTTGAGCATTTGCTGTTGACACTGGTCAGGGACAAGACTCTCATCTTTGTGGAATTTAGACCCAACCCATTGTATTTCTTATCTTCATCAGCTTCTGGATGTTTGTGACCTTATTTGTTGTGTCACTTACAAATGTGACAGTTTTTCTTTTCATCCACTGCCAACATCAAAGTTGTGTGCATGAAATCTCCGTTTTCCTCAGATTTTGAACTATTTGGAGCAGTTGATGAACGTTTCATGTCCAAAATATATAAATAACTACTAATTTTTATCTCAAAGTATACCTTTAATTTGATTGCTGTCATTCTCTTCTCATTTCCTACTTCTTTTCCTTAATCATCTTAAGAGTACAAAAAGGAGTTAGCAGCACACAAGTTTCGGTGACAGCTAGTCTTGTATATAAGAAAGAGAGGGTTGACTGCTCATCAGCCAGCTCACACAAAGTGAGTGACAAAAAGCCACAAAACTTTCAGATTTGTGACTTAAAAAAAAAAAAAAAAAGATTAATTTAGACCAGTCAATCCTATGGAAACTGTTACTTCTCTGTATATTTATTAAAGTAAAAATTTTAATGTCATTATGTGGCTGCTGTGGGGAAAAAATGAGAGTAAACTGTATTGAATCGAACTATTTCAGAAAAAAGCATGACTAGGTTAAGCTTATAATCTATGGTTACACTTCTAGAGGAACTTACAAGCATAATAGCAGATAATGCAATGGTCTTTTTGTGCAATATTATAATGCATGGAATTATTTTATCCTTTGCCCAAAACCTATTGCTTGCTTATGTGAGTAATATGTAGGTACTATATGTAATTTCAGACCCCCCTTGTTTTAGTCGTTTTTCCTTCTCCTTTTCATTTTGCAAGTGTCAAGATTTGCCCCAGGTTTGTATATGCTTACTTACAGCTACATTCAGATGTTAATTCAGTTCCACGTGCTGGCAGTGTGTAAGCCAACCCGTATTAATATGCTTTTACTGCCATTGAGGGGAAAGTCACGTTGTGAGTTCTTGTCCCTGCATGTCAACATCTTAGTCCAAATTTTGGCCTTTATGAAATAAGGCTACCAGTAGTCAAAATTGTGCAATTGTATGGAGATATGAAGCCACAGAATTTACGGACTTTGAATTTCACTTTAGATTCAAACTCAGACATCAGTTTGTGAAATAATACATTAACAACTACCAGGTAGTCCACAGTACTTAAAAATCTTTTTAGTTATAATCTTAATAAGTAACACTTCAGTACTAAATATGGAATTACTTTTATTTATAGCACATGCCTTATAGTGTATTAAAATAGTATCATTTATATATTATTTTAGCTTGTTTGACAAAATATAATTACCTATAAAGCCAATAGCTACTCAGAAGTGAAATTTGTAGCGCATTCTTTCAAAACTGTTACAGACTTAGAGAGCTCAATAAAAATATCCCATTAAAATAAAGCATAGCCAAAGGCTGTATTTTCCTGGCAGACAATAAAATACCCGAAAGCACGCACAGGCTGGTCATATGACAGCATGTGCTTTGTTAGTTATATTGTTAAACCTGTCTTTTCTTTTTCTCCCACAGCCACTGGTTTAGCCCTGGGGCTAGGAAGGAACATAGCCAGGTAAGAACTGCTTTGATCAAGAACAGTTTACTTGAGATGTGTAAAGGAATTTAACTACCTCTACTCCAGAGGTAGTGGGCTAATATTTTAAGAAATTATAAACAAAGCAGGTATGATTTCATATTTTCTTGTAAGAAAACATATTAACGGCAGAGCATTTCAAAAAGTCCCTTAATTAAAAATCTTTAATCGCTTAATTTCAGTTAAGCATCTTTGAGTTTTAACAGGTTAAATGAAAAGTCTGGTTATTTTTTTAATTTTGTTAATTGTAGTATCTCCAAATGTTGCGTTTCCCAAAATGCTGGAAAGCAAAACATTTGACTCTCAAAATCAAGAAATACAGACCAGTGACAAGATTGGGCAGGCTTCTACAGGAAGATCTTCACTTTCATTGTTCTGCATTTCATTGGTTAAAACGACCACAGCAGTAAAAAAGGAACTGTTAAATCTCCATCACAGTGCAGATATTGATGAAAGTGTCTCGCTACTTTGTCTGCTGAGCCCCTACAACATAGTCCCTAGGAGGTCCAAGCCTAGACATGTGGTTGAGGGAACGTGGAGACATGTTTAATACTTGATTAGCAACATAGCACTTATTTCTTTAGCTTGTCTTCAGACATGGAGGAATACCTTTCTTTATGGATGGTAGTAAGGTCTAAACAGAACATACTGTCCTGGAACTTTATAGTGTGAAAATAAATCTGGTTTCATTTCATGAACATATCATTAACTTCAACTATTCAGTAAAAATAAAAGTAGCTGAATACATCAGCAATGCATTGAAATTGAAGACTAAAGTTCCACAGTAAATTTTTTAAGTTGGTAAAAATTGATATTACACTATTGATTTCATTAGATCTGTGCCAGTTCGCTAGTACATTTACAAATTTAAATAGATTTGAAACTTCAAAAGGAAATAAGATCTATAGAATCTTCGAAGGGTTCATCAGAGGATGATCCATCATGAACGCTTGTAGCTCTAGCGAGTCACAGTTTAAATCAGTGTATACTCTTTCCTGTGCCCTCCCCCTTCTCTTGAACTTCAGAGCAAACTGAATCTCAAAAAGTTATATTACTTGCCCAAAACTGCCAGAGTGGATAAAACCTAGTACAGTTTTAGCTGTAAATTGTGAACTTCTAACATGTTACATTAAGCTGACTGACACTTAACATCTAAACAGGCGGCTTTATATGATTCACATTTAACTCTCATTATTTTGTAACGCATTTCCTAGTAGAAGAAAGACATTAAAAAGACCATTTTAAATAAGAGCATGCTTCATCTTAATTAATCAAGTTAAAAAGTTCTCTTGGGTTAATCTTTATCCTCTTCCTGAAATTCTGATGCTATAAGTAGTCGAATTTGCTAGATTAGAATGAGTTTGAGTGAATTTTTTTTTAATTGGATTTTTTAATATATCAGTAGTCTCACATAACAGAGTAGTTAACTGAAGATGTACTGTTCGCTTCTTTAAAAGATTCTATGTTTAAAACAGTATGGAAATTTCCATGCTGAGAAATACGTTAACCTACATCATACATACAGGCAATATACATTCAGCATAGAGTGTGAAAAACGTCTGCTTAGCTGATACATAATGACAAATTAATTAATCTTTTCTCAGATAATAGTAGATTTGAATTAATTTTAAATTTTATGTGTTTATTTGGTATTTCCTAAGAGCTGTGTTTTCAGAGCTTATCTGAACTTCACTGTATTTGTAACTTACGGATTACTAATGAATTGTAAAGTAAAGCTAATGTCATCAAATAATATAGGTGCTACTGGCATATAATGAGTTATTCTTTTAGACAAGTAAAAGAAATGAGAATGATGGTGCAATGTAATTATGACAATTTTGACAGCCTATAAAATTCTGACTAAATTTTTAAAGATCCATAGTGTATAACGACTGGTTGCATCGGTTTGCTACTTTCTCTTTTAATTAATTTCTGGAGTTGAAGTTGGTTTGTTAAAGCACAAGTAATTAACTAGCCAAATTTAAAATCTGGCAGGTGATCTGTGTTTGTACATGCTACAACTACAATTTACTTATCAACCAGAGAATATTGCTAACAGTAAGACTGTTCTCCTTAGCTATGATCATGAACTACATACACATTGTACGAATGTCATGCTGGTTAAAATTGTGGCTACATTTAAATATGAATTTTAAGTGCTCCGATTTGTTGATGATAAGAAAATGAAAAAATTATTTTATCAGAATAAGGTGCCTTACCTTTACGTATCCTTCAGATTGCCTTTTAAAACTGGACTGCACTATTTTTACTGCATCTGAGAACTAGATAGTTGAAATGACAAGGAGCATCCCTTAAACAAGAAGCAAGCTGTAGAGAATTGGGGCAAAATTAATCACCTGTAATTGGTGTCATTTTTTGGAGTCCATGCTCATGTACAACATTAAGGTGTGGTTGGCCAAGTCATAAAGTTCATCATTTCCTAATTTCCAGTAGACTTCTAAATGTGTTTGCTGTGAATATTAGATCCATTTTACTGAAGTCTGTTTCTAAACAGTCTTTCATTCTATGCTTTCTTCAGTGTATGATTAGTTTCAAGAAATATTTGTTTGGGTTTTTTTACTGTCTACTTTTAATGTCTTTAGTGTAACTTTTTGGCAGTCGATTTTTACTGTTACTGCCACTTTACTCATCCTGACAAGTATCACAATGCTGGAAATAGACTTCTGAATATTGGAGATAGTCCGAATAAGAAGTCTTCCTTTATTTGTCTAAAAATAAATAGACTAAAATAGAGCTTGTTCCAGAAACTGAGTCACCATTTCAGTTAAATGAATCTTTCATTATTCCTACTTCCCCGCTATTATCGGAGGCTTTAATACCGTGTTTTTGTTGATTCTGCAACTTTGAAATTACAAAAGCTCCTGGGGCTTAGAAGAGTTTATAACTGTTTCATAACTGCTCAGATACAAGTGCCAACCTGAATAGTTTTTCGTTATATAATTTTGAAAATTGAAATTGAAATTGTGAAAATTGTAAAATTTTATAGCTAAGTTAATTGTAAAATTGTGAATTGCATGGCTTTCTAATGTGCTTTGAGAATGCTTTAATTTTTACTTCTTCAATTATTTAGGAATTTTAAATTGGTGGATATATCTTGAAATATTAACTATTATTGTAAAATTCTGTGAGATGTCCATCTCTTCTAGAGTCTTGAGTGAAAACTATTGAAAGATTACTCAAGACAGGAAAGAATAACATTGTCAGGATAGCATTTCTAAAAAGCAAATAAAGGCATTGTTTGTGAGACTGTTCTGAACATTTTTTTTAATAGCTTCAACTCTTGCGAGACAACCGATCAGAAAGAGGACACAAGAAAAACAGCTCTGTAAAAACAGCTAGCAGGTAAGTGAATGTTCCAGCGGTCATTAATACTGTTTATGAATTTGTTGATTTCTTAACTCTCAAATGTTTATGTAAGAAATGACATCATTCTTTCGGGGTGTGTTTTCAGAGGTCTTTTGGGGTTTTTTTGTGATTTACTTTCAAGAATTTCTTTTATATGGCATAATCTTTGCCTTAAATGTAGGTATTGGACTTTATTGGTGACTATATCCAACTATACCAGCTAAACTTAATCTCTTTAGTAAACACCAGAATTAAATGGAAGCAAAAGTAATGTTTGTGCTTCTGGCATGTAAGTTAAGTGCCAAAAATGTATAAAATTACCATTATACGTACGTGCTTTTGAAATCAGGAAGATAACTCAGATACTGTAGCACTTAACTTGTTCTTATATCACATTTTGACAATAAAAATTTCATTGTGAAGACTTATTAAAAACAAATCTAGTTCTATTCTCTGGCTTCTTTCCTCCCGCTCAAAAGACAAAAAATTCAACACTGAACTGATGGGCGCTGGTCTAGGAGACTGTTCCTAGAGGGTTTTTTATGTGTATGTTACCTGCTGAATATATTCTGCCAAATAATTATTTTAATTCTAGCATTTTTTAAAATTAGAAACTACAGAAAGGTTTCCCTTGCTAAGTACAACACCTTATACAATTTTTACATTGTTCTGTAAAGATGACAATGTACTATCAAATTATGTTTTTAAAAAAGTTATAATAGATTTTTATCATAATGTAATACTATGGGTTTGAGTGAGACAGTTGTCTTTCAGGCACTTGTCTTTTACTGTTTGTGTGGTCATCCTGAAATAAGTTATTAATACTGTTCAATACTTGCTTTGATGAATACCTGTAAAGGGAGACAAATACTTCTTTCAAAAATATGCATATTAAATACGAATCTGTTTCATTGTATACAAGTTCTAGTTACATGCTCTAAAACATTGGTTATGCACGGGTTGGTCATTCATCTTCAGAAATTGTGGTTATCTTTGTCTATTAAGCCAAAAAATTTTTAAAAATTTCTGCATACGTTTTCTGGCAAGCATACTTGTTAAGTCATATTTTTGCTCAGAATTTTAGAATGAGTTCACTTTAGGTATGAATTTTCACCATAAATGCACTCTTACTATCAGGCTGCCTATATGAAACTGAGAGTATAAAGTGGATATAAAGTGAGCAATAAGAAACAGATTATATTTAAAGTAATTTTAGGATCTTTTCTATGCTGTAGCAATGTAAAACGGTGTCAGAGGAATTCAGAATCATAACTTACGTGTTTGTTATCCTGACCAACGAAGCTCTTGTGTGATTGCTACCTACACAAGCAGTTAGTTAGTTCTTTAAAGTGGCTTGAAGAGAAATTCTTAGACTTCTATGAAAATGATATTTTTAACGAACAATCTGCTGTCTTAGAATATCAAGTCATATATGTCTTATTTACAAGATGTATATTGAACAAATTTTAACATTCTTGCTACAGTTTAGCTTCTGAAAATAAGAATTTAATTTGCACAATGTGCAAACATTTTTTCTCTCAGGCCAATAGCATGCCTGGTGACTACTTTCTTCCTGTAGCTTAAGTGTTCTATAACCTAATATTTTGCTTTTTATCAAAAGCTGTTACAACCAAAACAGAGATTGAATTCCAGATATATAGGAACAACACATGACAAATACATAGTTCATCTATGTATGAATGTTCATAGGGGTCACAACAACCCCGTGCAACGCTACAGGATTGGGGCGGAGTGGCTGGAAAGCTGCCCAGCAGAAAAGGACCTGGGGGTGTTGGTGGACAACCGGCTGAATATGAGCCAGCAGTGTGCCCAGGTGGCCAAGAAGGCCAACAGCATCCTGGCCTGTGTCAGGAATAGCGTGGTGAGCAGGACTAGGGAAGTGATCATCCCCCTGTACTCGGCACTGGTGAGGCCCCACCTCGAGTACTGCATTCAGTTTTGGGCCCCTCACTACAAGAAGGACATTGAGGTGTTGGAGCATGTCCAGAGAAGGGCTACAAAGCTGGTGAGGGGTCTGGAGGACAAATCTTATGAGGAACGACTGAGAGAAGCGGGGTTGTTTAGCCTGGAGAAGAGGAGGCTGAGGGGAGACCTTATCACCCTCTACAACTACCTGAAAGGAGGTTGTAAAGAGGTGGGGGCTGACCTCTTCTCCCTGGTGACAAGTGATAGGACGAGAGGCAATGGCTTCAAGTTATGCCAGGGGAGGTACAGATTGGGTATTAGGAAACATTTTTTCACTGAAAGGGTTATTAAACATTGGAATAGGCTGCCCAGGGAGGTGGTGGATTCGCCATCCCTGGAGATGTTTAAAAAAAGGGTAGACATGGTACTTAGGGACGTGGTTTAGAAGTGGTTTTGTCAGGGTGGGTTAATGGTTGGACATGATGATCTTAAAGGTCCCTTCCAACCTCAGCAATTCTATAATTCTATGATTCCATCTCCTCATATGTTCATAAGTACCTGTCCTCATTGAATTCAAGACAATTCCTCTGATATTCTGTTCCTTACAAATGAAATTCATGGTGCATAGTGACATATGTCAGATTTATCTGTATTTAATATTGAAGGCTGATTTTGTTATGACTTAATTTTAAATTATCACTTCTACCAAAAGGGTTAATCTTAGTTTCACCAGGCAATACAGAGAAGGAAAATATTTGTTTAACAAGGTACCTATAGAAATTACTGGTTTAGTAGCAAGTATTGTTGACAGAGTTAATAAAATGGTGAACGTCACCTTAGTTGCAGATGGGCATCTTCATTACTGTGTATGAAATCTTAAGATGCAAAAATCTAAATGACAGATTTCCATGTGCCCAAATACTTTAAAAACCACTAAACTACAATGATGCCGATCAAATGCCACCAGGTTAAGTTACAGAACTAAGAAATATTTTAGTAAATCTTTCACTATTTCAGTGTACTACATACATATGCAGTTAAATCTTCTGTTGAATGCAAGTGCTTACTCACACCTGAAAGTCTGGAGCTTTCTAAAATTGACTCTAAATTAGTTCTTGCATGTGTTAAACTAATACAGTTGACACATCAAGGTAGTTCAGATTAGTAACCCCCTTAAAAAGAGCCATACAAAAAGTAGTGGCTGTGGCCTTATTGTCTTAATGTTTGTTGCTAAAAGCAGTGATAGAAAGCAACAATGAGTAGGTATTGGAAATTCTATAAAATTATTGTACTTACTCAGAATGCAGTTTAATCTGCTTTTATTGCAAGACTGAATTTCTCTGGGTCAGTCTTCCTATAGTTTTCACACGCCTGGATTTCTTGTTGTGGGACTTTTTTGTTTGCTTTTCTGAAATACCTTTTTTCTGGGTTTTTTGGGCATATGAGATATGTGTATACACAGACATTTTTCTGTGCTTGCCTTGACTTTTCTTACCCCTTTTGGATGACTGAACACCGTTCTTGTCTCAGCATGTAGACAATATGTAAATACCCATATTACATTAGATCAGTGACTTGTGGAATAATTTACTCTGTAAATACATCAGAAAGGTGTGGAGCTCTAAACACAGCAGTGGTCTGCAGCTGTCTCTCTGTGGTGAAATAATAGTGATATTTGCTGGGTGAACTTTAATGTACTGGGTTTCTTGTATTAGGTTTCTTCCGTCAAAATTAATAATAATGAGCCAATCCCATATAAACTAACATGACCTTTTACTAGTGGCAAGGTAATTGGATCGTTAAGAACTGTTGATTTGGCTACTGATGAACCAAATGTTAAGAAGGAGAACAGTCCTGCGCCACAAAACTTAGAACCTGGATAGATTATGTTACACTGATACAGTTCAACACATGATCTGTATTCAACACATTTAAATATACACACATATATATACCTATTTATGCTACCTGTACAGACAACTACTAATATGCAGTTTTCCCATTAATTATTTAAATTATATAAACAGTACTAAATAATACTAGTTTAGAAACTGCATTTATTTCTCCTATATAGCCTTGAAAAAGTTCTCTGTTTACATTATTTCTCTGCATTAGGACAGGAAGAGTCCCCTCCCCAGTCCAGCTACACTGCTCAAAGGTGTTAATTCTTCCAGCTGCTTGTTTTCATCCTCCACTCTTTTGCCAGTAAAGAAGTTTTTTTTTGTCTGCATTTTTTAATACGCTTTGGGCAAAACCAGCCTGGTTAGCTCAACTCACCTATTTAAATTAAATTGGCTGGTTTTGTACAAACCATATTAGGGAGCGCTCACATGATTTCTTCCTCCGGCAGAGCTGTGGAGATGATAATCTCCAGCAGATGTGTGATAACAAATAGCTCGGGATAGTAATGTCTTCATCTGGCGCAGTTGTTAGCAGACCAAATGTCTGTCTGTAGCCCCAGGCTGTGGGCAAACAATTGAACATGATTGAGTTATGGCGAGTTAACAAGTTGCTGCTTGGCAGCTGAACTGCCATCGCTGATCATGCGCTCGTTGTTTGCCTGCTCCCATCAGAGGGTGAAACACGTTTCCTTAAGCCACCTTTGTAAAATTTTATAAAAATGAGTTCTACCTAAAGAAGATTCCCCAGGGCTAAGAGATTCGTTTGGTCAGCTATGGAGACAGCGTTGAACGATGCTTGGCTGAGCTGCTATAACATGATTTTGAACATGTGATTATATTGTTAAATATATGGGGGACCTCCATCACACAACTGTCTGCCTGTCTCTTAATATTTAACGTATTTATCCTCGCAATACTTTACAAAGTTAGGAAGTACTTTTATCCTTATTCGACAGAATAACCAGAATCCTTAAGCAACTTAATATTTTGCCTTTGGTCACACAGTCGATGCCATAACTAGTTAATTTATGCTGTAATGTAGAAACAACAGAATTGCAGATTGGGAAAACAGTAGACTACTGAATAAGTTAAACTTGCATAATTATTTTCTTTACTATACGTAATGGTCTTGTGTCATATTTCTTTTGCAGTGTGCTTCTGTTAAGTATCGTTAATTATTTTATCTACATACTTATTTTTTCCTACTGTACTCTAAGTAGAATTTGACACGTACAGGAATTGAGAAACTGAAAACAGTGCCAGAAGTTTTTCCGCTTTCCAATATTTTTTTTTTGTCATATCTTGATAATTCTGTGTTGGCTTTCCACGCTCAAATGCTCCCTCAGAGATCTTTAAAAGAAAAAAAAAAAAAGCTATTTGTAATTCTTATGCAATTCAGTTCTGGCTTGAAAGATGGCTAAGTCATGCCCATAAAAGTGATTTCAAGGTGGTGTGGAATTATACAAGCGAGGTTTCAACTAGCTAACTGATGCTGTGTTAACAGTCTAGTCAATGTAGCAGCAGCTTAGTAGGAAGTAATTTGCCACTTCTTGTGGCTGTCAAGTAGTAGACCATAGCTTGAGGTAGAGGTAGTACCTTGATATTTCTTTAAAAATCAGCAGGATCCACCTAATCAGCCGTTACTGTAGTGTGACAGGAGGACTGTGTGCCAGTCAGCCAATCGTCACCTGTTGCTGCTCTATTTTGATCTGGCAAGAAGTCTTTGAAGCCTTCTCCTGCCGTGGTGAACAGCACAGCCTGAAATATGGGTCTTTGCGCGTGTGGAGGAGGCATTCAGGAAAGCAGACTGGAAGTAGTATGAGGAGGGTTACGTAAAGGAAGTATGTCAGATGCTACTAAATGGTGATGTGTCAATAAAAACCCAGAACATCAGTCATAACTTCCCCATGTTTTCTGCAACTGTCTCTTTCCCTCCTTTCCCTAGTTGTTCTCAATCTGATTTAAATGTGTGCCTTGTGTTGGTGCAAGAGGATGACTCTCAAGTATTTTTGCTTTTTATGACTAACAGTATTCTCTATGAATTAGTATTTAAAGAAAGCTCTGAAGAGAAAAATAACACCAAACCTGAGGAGAGTTTTTCAAAAGTGTATTATTGCTTTGATTAGAAATATGTCTTTCTGTCTTTCCCAGTTTGGAAGGGAAACCCCTGTTTGTACGTTTGTACATCACTTACTCATTTTCATCTGATGATACGGATCGTGGCACTTTTTTACACAGATGTGACAAATAGCATTACAGCTGCTCTTTATTTGATCTTCTAAAGAGACAAAGATGTGCAAGGATTCTGCCTGCTCCCTCTTTCCCACCGTGTCATCTGTTGTTTGGGAAAGAGTCCTAATTTGCAGCAGATACAAAACTATTTGTCGAGTTGCAGGTTTGCCAAAAATAAATGAAACCATTAATTACTACATTTTTTGAGCAGCTGTTAATGGATTGGGATAAGAAAACTGTACATTAGACTACTGGTTAATTACAAGAACTGTAATTGTTTAATGTGGCTTTTGCGGAATGAAATTACAATACCAGAGGAGGTAAATTCAGCCAGTTTTTGAAAATTATACGTGAAAATGTGCACATACTTACGCTGCAGTAAAGCTAAGGAATGCATAGCTGGTTTACTCGGCAATTCAATTCTGCCATCACATGTACACATATTCCCAACAAAAATACTTTAAAAGAAGGTAATATTTAAACATGCCTTTTAATTCAAGTGTGAAATTATTAAAGGTAGCAAGTTAATATCTTGTAACCCCAGAGCTAATAATGCAGCAGATTCAGATATAATATTAAAATCCAAATGTGTTTACATCATTAGAAATTAACAACTAAGCAGTTTTATCTGCTCTTTGGAGTGCCATGAAGCAGTAACTGTACTGTTATGATTGGTGCTTAATAATATTTGCAGTTCCAGATTAAATTAGGTGAATGTTTGAGGACACATTGCTTTCCTCCCTTGCCGTCATCTTCAGGGACAACATTATTCCATCAGTTTGGTATTTTTCTTCTCTGGGAAGAATAAAAGATGGTGCCATTTTGGAAGAGGGCAATTCCTGACTGACTTTTCTATACTATGGCCTTATTTTTAAGGTCCCAAAAAGCTTTTCATTTGGGGGAGGAGGACAGAGCGACAACAGTTCGATTGTTATTTCAAAATGTAGCCGGTATGTCATGCTTTATTCTTCAAGCCTCAGCCTCAGTTCATGGATAGATTCAAAATATCCATTGAGTAAATGAACTTAGTCACTAAGTGTCTTAAAAATATCGTATTTTAACTCAACTTCCATGAGAACATTTGCAAAAGTAGCAGAAATTTTGAAGAGACCATGCTGTGTTTGGAAAATACGTTTTTCCGTATGATCTGAGAAGTTTCATTCCATCTTTACTGTGCAGATGGTGAGACACTGGCACAGGTTGCCCAGGGAAGTTGTGGATGCCCCATCCCTGGAGGTGTTCAGGGCCAACTTGGATGGGGCTTTGAGCAACCTGGTCTAGTGGGAGGTGTCCCTGCCCATGGCAGGGGGGTTGCAACTAGATGATCTTTAAGGTCCCTTCCAACTCTAACCATTCTATGATTCTATGATCTTTAATGCAAAACTAATTAAGTACAAAACCACAAGACAAATTTTGTTGTTATTGCACTAAAATCTAGTATACTTTGTAATATTGTACATCAATAAGCTGCTAAATGGTACTGAGAATTTGTCATTTAAAATTGAATTCCAGGTGCACATGAGTATGTTAATTAACAGGAAGTCAATTAGTCCTGATTTTCAAAAATATATATAATTAAAAAATCAGATAACCTCTAGAAATTATGTACTTCTGGATCCTCTTGATGTACCATCTGGATTGAATTTTCCCCTGCATGAATTGATAGCAAATTTCTTAATTTCAATTTTCATTTTCAAATTTTAGCACATGGTAAGCTTGTTTCTCACACTCAACAGCATTAGACTCTTTTTTTCTTTGGGTTCGTGCTCCAAAGCTCAAGCTTTGCTTGTCTCAGCTTATTTGTTAAAATGCTAATGGCATAAGGATAAAGTTAATTTGGGCTTCAGAGGTGTGAAGACCATTCCTGCTGTTTAAGGTCTGAGCAGGAGCTATGTGCAGTAACTTGCTTTGTAGTTCCAAAACCTGTTTAACCTCTTGTTAAGCAACATTGCAAAGGAGGTCATTTTGCATTCGGGTTTTCTGTTCTTATTGTATATTAAACTGTGCGTGCAGTTTTTACATCGAGTTCCTACTAAGCTTAGAGGGATCCTTGAATCTCATATACACAAAGCAGCATCCACTGATGCACCTTCGCTAAAATTCTGAGGCACAGGCACACTGATTTCTATCCAGACTGTGGTTTTGTGTAAGGAGAGAAAGACTTTAGAAGAAATTTGAGTAGTTTGTTTCAAATTATGTAGAATTTTTGTGTTTATTTTCTTTTTTGATATTTTGAAATTGTGATCATTTATTGTAATAATACATTTGAGCCTATCTGGAAACTAATGTGCAGTAACTGTCCTAGCCAAAAGGAAGAAACGGACACTGTTCAGACTCCTCATTTTTGGATTTGGGAATTTGTTTTGCCAAGGCTCCTGTTACTTTACATATATATATATTATTTTTTTTTTGTAAGTTTTAATATCACTAAGTAATAATATAGAGCAGAAGTACATAAGTAAAGTTTTAGCTTTTAAAGAATGTTGAAACTAAAAGGGACCAAAACTAAAAGGAACCAAAGCAAAGTAAATGTTTCTTTCGCTTTCTCTTACCTACTCCTTTGTTATTAGAAAGTCAAGTTTTGCATTCACTCCTACACACGCAGAGCCCTTGTACTCAAGGGAGTTGCATGACAGTTACTGAGGGGAATGGGTGCAGTGTTAGGAAACATAATTTGCTTAATGTTCAGTCTTAGCTTTAGTCATCTATTTTTTTTCCCCCCATCCCACCTTGCACACAATTATATCTTTGTTTATCAGATTATTATCTGCATTATAACTGTACTATCTTGGCCAGACAATCAGATTGTTTGAAGAGTTGGTTTCCAAGCATAGTGTTAAAAATAGGGAAGCAGAAGGGACTGAGGAGGAGAATGATGCTGGGGTCCAGCTGCAGAGCTGTTATTTTCTTGGAAGCGATTGGAAGGCAGTAGGTTAAGGACTGACTGTACTGTTTGTAATGTGACAAAAAGCTTCTGAATCACTGGACACAGATCTAGTTTTAATGACTGATTAAAAATCATTACGTTGTGCTGGCTGTTTACCTACATTAGTTGAATTATTGGTCCCTTATTTGGTCCCTGGACCAAATTCATTCCAGTTGGCCGTGCGTGCTCACCTTCCCAGCACAGAGGTAAAGAAAGAAATACACATACAGGTTGAGTGTTTCCAACCTGATAAGACACCTTAGAAGTTCCATTTCTGAGCTACTATATTAGATGTTTGTGGATTTTTATAGTGTTACTTCTTGCTCTGTACCTGTTCTAAAAGGAAAGGATTTTGAATATGGTGCTAATGTTTGAAATAATTTAACCTAACTCTATGAGAGTGTAACCCAGAACTATATAGGTAGGATGTGTTTTTTAAAGTCTTTTCAACAAAATAGATTTATCCTGCACTGACTTTATTTACTGAATATCATACTTAGTAAGCAAACATGTGTCCAGAAATAGCTGGAAAAAAATAGTGTAGCTGAGTAAGCTGTCGAGTCTTTCTGTGGAAGTATCTGTTCAAGCCCACGGTTATTGCTCAAGTCATATTTTCTAAATCACTTCACAGCTGGATCAGGGCCCGTATCTTTTGGATATCAACAATGTTGTCACAAGATGAGGAAGATACAAAAGAATGTTTGCTTTAGAATTTTTGAAACAATATTGTCCTGTAACAGGATGGTGTTCTATTACTGCAACGGATTTTCTAACTACAGTTCACCATTACGCACATGAGCATTATTCATTTTTATCAGGTGTTGCTTGACATAAAACAGTATTGGAACTTGCTGTCAAAAATATTTGGAAATATCCTGAATGAATATAATTTATATTCTGAATGAGCATAAATATTCATTTTCTTTCTTGAAAATGTGAAATCATGTCATTTGTTGAAGAAGACTAAGTTTTAGCTGTTTAATTTTTAACAGAAGTAGATTTTTTTGGTTTATTCCCTCAGTGTTCCTTTGTGACTTGTTTGTACACCAAGATATTGGTTCGGATTTGCCTTTGTGTAATTCATATACTTTTGATCAATTCCAACTCATGCCCAATTATATTACACTAAATTAACATAATTCAACAGATGTTGATATTTAAATGTTTTCTGGCATTCACATCTTGGACAGCTGTCTTAGAGCTTGGGGAAAAGGCAAACATTTAGAGTTAAATGCTGAACATATGCTTAAATTACTAATTAGAAACAAGAAAAAACAATGCATTATCCTTTCTGAGGGCAGCAGGCCTCTACTACAGAAATTTTTTCTGGAGACTCAATTCGCAAATAAAGTACATAAGTGACTTGAGATTGGGTGTCAAAGCATATGTAGTGATCTAAGTTTTTATTTTCCATTGTGTTTGCTAAAATTATGTCAGTGTGGAGTTGAGTGTGTGGATTTGTAAAGTTCAGGAAAATTTTTGGCTATTTCTGTGTCTGAACGACACTTAGAAGTACTGAAAAAGATAACAGAAAGGAACGTATTAGGATATAGTATTAGGTGATGAGATAATCTGATGGGGCCAGGGGAAGATTGTATTCTTCTCATAATAGGATTGCACTAAGACTTTCAATAATACAGGTATGTCACCCTTATGTTTAAAGTTATGTTGAGAACAGATTGGCATAGTATGAAAGGAGGTTGATAGAGTCGCATGGTTTTATCACATCTGTTTAAGATTTAATAAAAGGAAAATAGAGTGCATAGCGCTTGTGGTTAATGTAATGGTTTTTGCACTTGCAGAGGCAGATGAAGCAGTCTATTATATAGATGATGTCATTCTTTAGACAAGTCTGAAGAAAAGCTTTACTGTTTGTAAAAGATGTGGAAGAATCAAGTGTGGAACTGATTTCACCTGAACGATGTCTGAGAAAAGTGCTACCAAGAAGAAATGTATTTTCGTCTTCATAAGCATTAAAAATTAATATATATGCTGCATGTACATTGTATTTCATTATTATATTGCCAATTCTTTAGCACTGAATGAAAAGTTTCTGTAAAGACTTTTAATATTTTTTGTAGACAAGACTAATTTGCAGCGGTATTGGTCTACCAGTCCTATCCAAGAGAAAAAGTCTATCAACACTGTCAACTTTGGTATTGGGAGAGGTGGGGGTGGTTCTTTCTGCAACCTCCATAAAGTTAGCATGAATCATAGAATCATAGAATGGTTTAGGTTGGAAAGGACCTTGAAGATCATCGAGTTCCAACCCCCCTGCTACAGGCAGGGACACCTCCCACTAGACCAGGTTGCCCAAGGCCACGTCCAGCCTGGCCTTGAACACCTCCAGGGATGGGGCCTCAATAACCTCTCAGGGCAACCTGTTCCAGTGCCTTACCACCCTCAAAGTGAAAAACTTCTTCCTAATGTTCAATCTAAACCTGCCCTCTTCCAATTTAAAGCCATTCCCCTTCGTCTTATCACTACGTGCCCTAGTAAAAAGTCCTTCCCCAGCTCTCCTGTAGGCCCCCTTTAGGTACTGGAAGGCCGCAATAAGATCTCCCCGGAGCCTTCTCTTCTCCAGGCTGAACAGCCCCAACTCTTTCAGCCTCTCCTCATAGGAGAGGAGATCCAGCCCTCGGATCATCCTCGTGGCTGTCCTCTGGACGTGCTTCAGCAGGTCCATGTCCTTCTTATGTTGGGGACTCCAGAGCTGGACGCAGTACTCCAGGTGGGGTCTCACAAGAGTGGAGGGGCAGAATCACCTCCCTCGCCCTGCTGGCCACACTTCTTTTGATGCAGCCCAGGATATGGTTGGCCTTCTGGGCTGCGATCGCACATTGCTGGCTCATGTTGAGCTTCTCGTCGATCAGCATGCCCAGGTCCTTCTCCTCAGTGCTGCTTTCCAGCCATTCCCCGCCCAACCTGTAATTGTGCTTGGAATGAGGGAATATGTATGAATTGAGGGAATATGTATGAATTTGTGAATTATTTCACATATTAAAAACAAAATCAAGCAAACTATAAAACAAGATCTTTAAGTTTCTGATTTCCAGGAATCTGGATATCTCCTGATACTACGTATTATCAATTCTGCTTTCATGGATTCCATAAAAGTCATGAAATCCTTCTAATTCACTGGGAGGGTTTGATGGAAGTAGAGGTAGACCTCATGTACAGCCTAAGCATACGATCTCAGTATCCCATTATCGAAAGATTCTCTTTTTTTGTGGAAAAAGGGCTCAGATGCAGAGCTGTCCACCAGGAATGTGGCTGACACAGTAGTTTTGGTGTAGACTGTGGTGTGTGTTAGGACATTTAATACGCTGACTGCCTAGATTGCCACCGGGCACACGTGCATGTGACTTGTTTCTGTGGAAAATAAAAAAATAGATTTCAGATATGGCTTTGACCTAAGGTCGAGTAAGTTTGTGCTGAGTGAGGTTTATCTCAAATGTTCTTAGCAAAATATTACTGGATTGTTTTTCAAGATTGCTCTATGCCATAATACTAAGATGTGGAGTCCAAATCTTCATTGTTAAAGCAACTCTTTTGTTCACTCTTACCTGTCTTCATCTACTCCCCAGAAACATTGACCTCATAGTAGTGTCCTGTGTATCTGCTTGAAGTACACACGCACTATACATATTTTAGAGAGCAAAGGAATGTGAGTGCCTTCTTCAGAATGGACAAGGTGCCATCCCTCTCTAATTGTCCACAGGGCACATACGTTACTGCATATGTTACTCTAATCTGGGTGTTCAAATGGAGACCAGAGGCTGTGTCTGTTTTGGCCAAGCTGGGTGCTACAAGGGAAAGAGGAAATCTTTCCTTATAAAATTCCTTAGCCATTGTTTTTCATATATTTTTCCTGAAAAACAAAAGTGCCTTCCATTTTTCAGTGTAATATTATGAAATTGACATATTATGAAATCTTTTCTGTGGTTATACTGAGATACATGCCAGAGGCAAAGATTAGAAGTATTTTTTATACCTACATAATACAGAGCAGTCTTCCCAGATTTACAGCACTACCTAGTACGTGTATTTGATGTGGTACCTTTGATTAAGTCCATACTTCCAGAGACTTAGTCAAATGAACGTGTAGAATTTTGTGTTCATCTTACCTAATTAGTTTATAGTGTGACTGGACATTTAGAAATACGTATACAACAGGTTTTCAACAGTCTTTACCTTTAAACTGATCATAAACTGTTTCATGGACTCGGAATGCTCAGGAAGCCATTGTCTGCAACGTGAGCAGGTTTAGGAAGATACGTTAAGAGTTAAAGTTCATCCAAGCTCTTTCATTTAAGCAGTGCTAATGGACACACTTCCCTTGGCCACCAGATACAGCAGTGTCTGCATGTTAAGCCATGTAAGAAATAAGATAATCTGTATTACAGTTCCATTCTGTGTAAGGATGAGAACCATATCTGTGATATTTTTGTGTAAAAGGTACTTGAGCAATGGGAGGCTTGCTCAGATTATTCTTTGATTTTATAAAGTTGAGCTGTTCCACACATTCCATTCTTCTAACCATTTTATTGGCTTGCTTCTGTTACCCAATGGTGAGTTCCATTTTTTCATATTTAACTGCTGCTGTGAACATTGCTTCACGCATTCCCTACTCAATTTCAGTTTATAAGAAATTGTCCAGTCATTTCAAGCTTAAAGTGAGTTGTGGTCCTCACTACATTCTCTCTACAATCGTATCTATTTTCATGTCTGTGTTTTAAGACTGAGGACTGACAGCGTCAATTAGATTTCCCCTTCAAAACTATTCTCTCAAGTCCCTTCTAAAATGCAAACCAGTCCACTCTTGCCTTGTTGTAATCTCTTGTGCAAGAAGTTCACTTGTAAACTTCTATCAAGCCTCTCCATTAGCTGAAGCATTCAGTGGTGATAAACTTGCAGAGTTCTACAGCCATCTGCAGGAATGCATTGATACTGTGGCAGAACGGCGTGTCACTGCTTACCGTGGATTTGTTCCTCAGGTGAGAGAGATGTTAATTGGAATATAATTGGTAGGCAAGTATTGATCATTACCGATTCATCTAATTGTGCTATAGAAATCAGGCTTTTTGAAAACAGTATTGCATCATAATAGTATGCAGCATAGTATTCTTCCAAGTACAGAGATTTAATAAATGCTGTTAAACAAAAAACAGACACTCTTCCACCTCTGCCTTTGTTAGTAATCAGTACTTTTATGCATTTTTGACAGAAGCAGAACATAAAACCATCACCTTTGTAACTTACAAGTAATCTTAGCAATGTCATAGTATTGTCTGGTAAATGGTTTGCCACTCATCGCACCAAGGGACAAAATTAAGTTTGCCTTCAATGATGTCGTAACCATCGGCACAATTGCAGTGCGCCCAAGAAAAGCAACTGCGCTGATACCAAATAAAGCATTGCAGCTTGCAAGGAAAGTGACAGCTGCTAACAGCAGACGGACAGAGTGAAGTGATCAACAGGCGTGTTGTTACAACGAGACATATAAAATAAACATGCGAGCATTTTGTGTTTAATACGCTAGTACCCAGAGCGTTCCCCCCAGGGAGGTGACAGTTTCGCTAGTTTGGGCCATTGTGCTAATGCACGTGAAGCTACCTGCTACGTAACGCTGTGTCTTCATTGCGTCTTTCTGAAGAGACTGTGGAACAAAAATTACCTAATTTGAATAGGGATTTTTAATTTGGGGAAGAGGGTGGTTTTTTGCATTTTGGTGGGGTTTTGAGGTTTTGGTTTTGTTTGGGTTTTTTTACACGTGGAATTATAGTGATTGCAGAAGTATGTAATAAACCAGAGAGCTAAAACTCATGTTGAGGAGCTTCTGCTGCCCTACACCCGTTTTATTGTATTAACCTTCTCGGTGACTGGACTGGTGAACTTAGAACTCTGATAGCAGCAAAGGTGACAACTACAAGTGAAAGAGTTAAGAACCACTTGGTGTGCTCAGTTGCTCAGGTGGTGGACTGCAATTAAAGCAGTGCAGCTGTGGGTTCCCCCACTGGAGAGACCTTTATTTGGGGAATATAACCAAATGGTCCATTGACTGCGAAGGTCAGGGTAGATAAAAATCTGACATAGCCTATTACAAATGTCTTGGAGAGGTGAACAAGTGTAACTGGAGAAAAGGCACTCATCAAAAATGTTTGCGTATTGAGCTGTGAAAATGATGGAGAAAGAGGTTTTGTTGTGTAGGTACGTATAGAAACGTTTGGGGAGTTTAAAGAGACAATTCTAGGCGTGTTACCATAGTACAGGGCAATTACCTTGAAAAAAGAGATGATAGGGAGACTGCAGCTATTTAAGAAGGAGATAACAACATTTCTGTCTGAGTGAATGTTTGTCACAGGAATGCATAGGTGCTTGGCAATTGCTTTACATGTCATTGCTTCTCTAAAAGTATTTGCTATATCAAAACTACATTTTATTGTGTTTATTATTTATTATTTCAATATCCTTTTTGTTGTTACTGCCTTGCCCAGTCCGTCTTCGTTTCTGAGGCTCTTATTTACCACGTAGAAAGGAGAATCTAAAGCCTGTGCGCGAGATGAAAAATGAATAAAAATTGACAGTGGCTTTTCCTGTGTTTTTGTTGAGGCATGACACAACAACAACAAACAATAAAATTCTTGGCATGCCAGTGTAAGTTCACACCAGCCTGGCTTTTGCAGCCCTTTTATTTCCCTCTGCCGCAACTTTGCCGCTGCTGTGACACTCGCAGGCCTGCTCGGCCGCGGTGCAGCTGATGCCCTGTCCATGCTCATATTTTTCTTATTGACAGTGAGTGTTCTTGCCAAACGCCAGGGACCATAGTCACATCTGTTTGTCTCCCAAGCTTGTCTGAGGCTGCTTGGGAACACTTTTTATCCAGAGGGCAGCTTTAACTAGGCCTAATACTCTGAAAAGCTTCTATTTGTAAATGCATACAATGAGGCGACAAGTTCCTGTTGTCTTTCCTTAAAAATTATTCCATTTGACACTGCTTGCTCCAGTCCCTGTCACCAGCACGTCAAAAGCCAAGTTTTCAGGCAAGGTGGTCTTAACAAGTTTTATTTTTTCCCTAATAAAATGCCTAGCTTCCCTCCAGAGCACTATTTATAAATGATAGCTGGAAGCAAGCAAGGGGTAAGTAGAGAGAAGTCAGGCAAATAGCTTTCTTCCCTCCTGTAATCCGCGCTCTTCTGATTTAATGCTAAGAAACATAATGCTGAACTTAGCCTGATTGAGGGTCAGAGTTCTCTCTACTTTATAATACCCCCATTAGAAGCATTTCAAAATGTACGGTGCCGCTTCAGAATAATACTTCATTTTGTCTAACCTGCCAGCTCCAGAGCAGCGATACTTCTTGTCTGCTCCTCTTTAAAAAAAAAAAAGCTTTCTTTGTTTTGCTGTGATCCGCATTGACAGAGGGTATCAAATGTTAAGACCTGGCAAAAGTAAATGCCACTTTAGAATCGCAAGTTGACTTAATGTTTGATGTTAGTGGCCATAAACCTGGGTTTGACAAAGCTTAATTGGTGCTCTAGCATATATGTGTTATTTATTTGTGGCGTGCAGAATTTTCGACGACAACAAAGAAATACCCACTCTCACCTTGGCTGCTGATGGGGTTGTTGTGCTCGGCAAAGGCGAATGATTCATTTATGCTGAAGGAACAAGGCTGCCTTTCAGACGTTCATTGATTTTAAATTAAAAAGTAACTGCTATGTTCTACATGAAGGGTGACAACAATAACAAAGTAGTCCTTACTTAGTGTTATTTGTTGCAACTCCATTCGATGTGCCTGGAGGAAAAGTGGGGAGACCCCAGTACCATAATCTTACAGATCAATAATCTAGATATCTCAATGTAGTCTAACAGATAATCAATTCTGGGTAAAATAACTCAAACGCTGCTAGCTCCTACTGCTGTAGCTCAGGTCTTCAGGTTCAATTGCCTGACTTTATTAATTTTTATCTTTCATCCTACTTGTATTCCTGGAGACTTTCTCTCTTTTTCATTCGGAAGAGAAAACCGAGACTTGCACACTCTTTAACGTATAATTTACCACACAAATTATTCTGCGTGTTTTTATATCAAAGATACATACATCTCAAATATTTTTTCTCTAATAATTGTTTCCCCATATTGTATTTAAATATTAATTTTCTTTATTGTACAATGAGTTATGAAAGGGGTACACCTCTTGATTTCTTTCTAAATTTAGAACTGAAATTTATCACCGTGCTAATACACTGGTTCAACTGTGTTCCGTTTCTGGATGTTAAAATAGGATGCAATTTCAACTTAGAATTTCCTTAGAAGGTAAACATCTGTTTTAAAACAAAGAGAATTAAATAAGTGTTGAAATAGGAGTTCACTAGGTGAAGCTAGAGTGCACATTTGTGTGAAAATTAGATTTCTCCGAATATTTAATAATATTTAAATAAAAGCACTGTGGTACTTGTTAATTTACTGTAACTTTTTAGAAGTGTGCAGAGGATTGTACATTGTCATCTTTTTTATCAAGGTGGTGTTGTCACTATTTTACATTATTGAGCAGACCTGAGATCTCTCAACATTATATGACCATTTGTTATTCATTTAGAAGCAGCACAGCTTTAAAAAGTTTATAAATGCAGTAAAGGGTAAGTCATATATCCACACTGAAACCAGATCCTGTGAGTGACAGAGTGTTAATGTGCTACAGTAGACTGTCAGATGCAATTCTTGGCTTGTAATTTTATCAAAATTCACTACACTTCTGTGGTAAGATTCACAGTTCTCAGTAACATTCATGGAGACATATTAAAATTGTGGAGTTAAAAAATTACTGCTTTTCCCCCCTTCTGATCTCATTCTTTCAAAAAAAAATGCCAGTTACATATATTCCATTCTACAGGCACTGTACATTGCTTTAAGAAAAATAGTAGCCATAATTGTCCTCTAAGATTATATTCCAAAATTCAATATTTGAAAGTTCCAAATTTACCCTCTCCTGTGGTACCTGTCCCGTAATAGCTGGCTTTAATGCAGTAAGATGTGCTTGTTTGCCATCCTCTGCAGCTCCAGCAACTTTCCAGTCTCCAAGTGTAAGCTCATAATTGTTTAATGTGTGTACCAGATACTGTGCTTCCGTGTTACCATCCTCACAACTTGCCAGTGAATTAGAAAAGGACAAATTGCTGTGCTACAAGTTTATTTCATGTACCTTTGAAGAGTTTACTGTTTCACGTTTTCTCATTCATTCTTCATCTTACCTTAAAAAAAAATGATAATACTTTTCATGTAATAAATGTTGTTCTGACAGTCAGGCGTTCCCAGCCAATTGATAACCTACCAACAGTATTGTGATCTCTTTAGGTAATTAATCTTAGCTATTTTCCTGTCAGGAGCAACAGTGTTTTTGTTTTACGTTGAGCTAGAAAGATTGCCAGTTTTGAAAATTAAAAAGCATTCCCTTTATATTATTCATTCCAGTAACAATTTATGATGCTGCATTTAGATACTGAGCGCTTGTCAACAAACATAATTATGCTTCGATATAAACAAGATTGGTGGCTTGACTGTGCAGCTTCATCTTGGTTGAGAATGTTTTGATATAGGTTCAGATTATACAAGCTGTGTATTTATGCGGCGATTTTCTTCCTCTGTTAATAGTTTTCTCCTATAATTACTTGCAGGCAAACCAGTGTACATTTAGGATCATTGTGCATGGGAGACATCAAACGGAGAAGGAAAGCTGCTCCCCTGCCAGGACCCACAGGTAACCAATTTCCCTGGGACAGAACACGAAACGCAAGATGTTAAATCTCTAAATACAAAGCAGTAGGTCAGTGACCTGGGGAAATGCTTGATAAATTCAGCAGCTTCCCATATAACTTCAGGTATGTCCTGTCCTTATTTATTAATAGAGACTAAGAAATAAATAGGCTCTCTTAATTCTTCCTCAAACATTTCCAATTTCTAGTCCTTTGTAGCATGGCACTTCTTTAAAGAGAATAAATCTCTTTTCATATACTGAGAATCATAGACAGTAACGATTACTGCTTATGTCTGTTCAAGCATTGCAAGGTAGAAGACATGAGGTATCTTTTTTTCCGTGAGGAATGCATACGAATACTATAAATATTCTGCAAAATAAAGATAGGATGTGAATTCTTGGGCAAACAATTGAAAATGTGGAGATAAGGCTGTGAAGCACAACTTTAAAATTAGTGCTGTAGATTAAATAGGAAGCACTTGCAAGCACATTTCTGAAAGATTTTTACAGATGCGAGGTCACAACCATTGGATGCATTTTGCTGATGTCACAGCTGTGAAATGACTTTTTCAATACTTAGCGGTGATTTATAGGACTCTCATCAGTTTGTTGTATTAATTATATATGTGCATACCGGAAGGATTAGATTGTGTGTGTGTGTGCGTGCGCCTGTGTGAGGCTTTTTATATATTGCTGATATGGAAATCTCGATTGCATGTTCCAGTCATATATCAATTACTATAGCAACATATGCAACACATATAGTTCTTCAAATATATTCTAAATATATGTCTTTAGAGAATCCTAATATTTGTATTCCAACTGAATTCCCCTTCCTGAAACTTCTTTGTTTCAAGCCTCAGTGGCAGAAGCACACCAAGAATAATATTTAAAATGTTATTAAAGCACCTTAGTGGCAGCAGTATGGAAAAAGCGAATGTATGGGTCAACTTCTAAGACTCTGAACATATGTGAAGTGAGAAAGAAAAACACTTAATGGCTGAAGAGAGAATAATATAATTATTTCTACAAGGTGATTTTCACTTCACAACTTTCAAGTACTAGAGGATGTCATTTTGTACTGAGAGGGTATGAAGTATCATGAAATTAATTTTATTATTCATTTTACCTTGGGCTTTCAGTGTTTCAGTATTTTATTTTACAAGCTGGCTCCTCTGCATAACTTTGCAAAGCCAATATTTTGATACTAAGGCAAATACATTATGTGATCATTCAATGTTATACATCTATATACTCACAATTTTAGAGATTTAGTTTTGCCCCCAAAATTTGCCTTTACATAGAGAGCAACAGAGAATAATGGTGGATAAAGGTTTCATATGAGGTGCCTTTTAACTAATGTGTGGGGTTTTTCTCTTCAAGTTCAAGGTAATCTTTTCAACTTTGTTCTGGGCAGGAGGACTGAAAAAATTTACTGTGTTCTTATAAAGATTTTTTTTTTCTGCGTTTCATCGTTGTAAATTTTTAAGCAAATAGAAACTTTGGTAAACTTTGAGTAAACTTGTACATATATGTAGATAATGTATAACATTTTATATATTATTATTTGAGTTTTCTCAAAGGCTAACCTTCCCACAGCTAAATTATTATTTATCCATCACAGGCCTTCTTTGTTTGTCTTTGTCAGTATTTCATACCATTTGATGAAAGAAACACGGTTTCCTTTTAGAATGGAAATACATTTTGAAGTTTGGATTAAAATGAAAGATTGCTATTTGATTATTCTCCATTCAGTAGTTCTAGTTAGCTAAGATATAAGAAGAGAAGGACTAGGTTTTATGTAGAAGAATTTGTAAACTTTTTTCTTGAAAGAAAGGAAGGACAAAAATTGCATATGTACATGAACAAAAGTTGAAAATGAAAAGCAGCATATTTATATATTGTCCATATTTAACATTGTAGTGAAACCTGAAAGGCTGTCTGTAAATGAGTCATTAACTGAGAATATTTTCTTGAGCTATGTGTGCTGTGAATTAGCGAAGTTTCACCTAATATGAGCCAATCCATTGATAAAAGTATTTTCAAAATTCTCGTCTGCATTTGTTGAATAAATTACATTGGTAAATTAATTTTTGTAGCACGACACAGTGTTGAAAATGGTCACTTATACGTTTAGATTCAGTAGTACTGAAGAGAATGACTGGTGATCCTAATGAAGTATCGAAACACATTCTCTGGTTTTGAGTCTCACAAGGGTAGCACCTGCTACTTTCAGAGATCTTACAAAGCCATAGAATTCTGTAGCAAGCAGTGTTATTGGTTAAACATTTATTAATTGTGACAAGAACACCCAATTTATTTCGGTACTCCAGCTTATTTACTGCTCTTTCACCTTTGTATTTTGTATTGAAAAAGTAAAATGAATATTGATAGAGTTAGATATTGATTTCTAAATTTATAGCCTGTTCTCAGCCTGGAGTCAAAGTCACATACCAATAGGTTTGTGTATATTAGTAACAAAGGATGTAGATTTACTTGTACAGCAATGAGAAACTATCGAAGCAAGAAAGTTTGAGCAGCACGGAGCGTTTTATAGTTTCAAAAATGTCATTTGTAAAGGTGAAGAAAAGCTGTGTTGAAAAGCAATGAAGAAAACGGGAGATAATATAGGTATGGCTTGTTAGGAGCCAACAGTACTAAGACAGGAGTGTCCTATTCTGCCTTTTTTACTAAGATAAATTTTCCGGTTTGTGGGTGCTTGATACAGCCCCTGTGTGGTACTGAACCTAGATCGTTAATTAGTTTATCAACTAAGGAAAGATACTATTAAAATCATTTACTTCCTATGCTTTCTTTTAAGAATAAGGTGTTGTACATTGTAAATACCTACTCTTTTTTGCACAGCTTCTTCCATGAAACCAATATTATTTCAGGGATTCTAGTTAGATTTGGGACCAGGTCATTCTCAATGACTTTATGCCCTCTCTGACTACCTGAGTGGTAGAGCTATTTCATATGACACCCTGACATATTTCATCGCAGCAGTACAGCGCCCTCAAGTTTGTATAAAATCCTCTTAGACAAACTAACACATTATCATGGAAATAGCCCTACCAAAACTGGGCCCACTATTAATGAAAATACTAACAAAAAGAAAAAAAAATAAAGAATTTGTAGGCAAGAGAAAGGACACTCTCTGCAAAGTATTGTTACTACTTGAAACACATTCATTGGGAATGTTTACGGTAATTTCAGTCTTAGATTACCTATTTTAAGTCTCGTATCAAACCAGTAGATGCTACAGAATTTCAGACATCATGTTCATACACGGAGTAGAATATGCATTTACCCCAATTCCTTTCCTGTTGACTCTTCTGTACAAGCTTTTTTTCTCAATTAGCTCCTGTTAAATCCCCAAGACCTTTTAGATTCTTTTTTCTTTTTTTTTAATAAAAAACCTCTAAATCTTAAATGTTGGAAAAAATTGTCAAATGCTGCAGGATCTCACATCTGCAGGATCTTAGTAACGTAGTTTACAGAATGTAGAAAGCTTTATTCAGAACAAAAATATTTAAGTTTTACTTGTGTGCATTGTAAATAGCCATTTCTTTCTATTTCAAAACCATCTTTTTTGCTCTGATGTTTACATGGCATGTTTTACGTTTTGGAGCAGTGGTGAAAACCTGCAAAAATTTATTTTAAAAAGAGAAAGCTGTTTTGTAGTTAAAATACAGAGAATGTACATATAAAATATATAAATTATTGTGCATGTTATGGGCACTTTAATACTTACATTTTGCAAAGGCAAATTTCAGATGTCATTTTCTTTATCTAGTTGGCATATTGCATGCTACAATTCAGGCTGGTACTGATTGAAATGACCAAGTTAAAAGTCTCATTTTAAAGAATGTGTTTTAATGAAAAATATGACAGATTCTTAATTACAGCAGAAATACTGAGCACTGCTATAATGCCATCATGACTCACTTTAACAAGGTAATCAAAAGGGTACATGTTTTCATTCCTTTTTAAAAATTGCCAACGGAACAGCTAAGCAAACTATTTTGCTGATGCTTAATATGTCAGTGATTAAAAATCAGACCTGAATATCTGCAGTATCGAAATGATGATTTGAAAAAGATTGTGATTACGCTATGATAGCAGAGGTGGCTGAGGCTAAGTTTGTGGTGAAGGTCAACTTAGTGAGATGGTTGCAGGGAAAGGGGAGACTTTTGTGTACTTGGATAAACTGGCAGTAATTTTCCAAAACTCTAGACAAACTATTATATGCCTGCTTTCTTTGTAGCTTGATTCACTGCTTTTCATCTACTAAATGGACCACTCCATAGACAGAACTCCTTTTTCACAAGGCAATACAACACTGGTGTCTGTTGTGAACACTTTCACTTATTTCCTTGTGCCATTTCTTATCCTTAGCCTACAAAAATCCCTTCTGGGGTACACAGCATACCTGCCTAATCGTCCAGCCTGTGGATACCCTTTCTTTTTTGGTTGGTTTCTGCAGCAGATTAAATTTTAGGGCCTCCTTTCTATTTCTTCTTCTTTTTTCTTTTTTCTTTTTTTTTGTCTACCATATTGTCTCACTAAATCAGTTCAAAAATTAAAAGATTGCAGAGCGCCATTCACTATTGGAAACTGCTGTTTCCATGTTGAATTTTCATGTTGAGCTGAAGTTGTTGGTTCAGGCGGGACCCCTTATGTATAAACACCAGAGTAACGAGGAGAGTTCAGTTGCAAACTTCAGAAAATCCACAATGCAACAAGAACCAGCCTTATACGGGGAATTTGCTGATGGATTTCTTGTGATTTAGAAAGACAGAATTCTTTAGGCTGAACACACAGCCAATATAAAGTCAAGAAGGAACCTTCATGTCTTTTCTAAATGCTGCCATGTTCTGAAATATGGAAGGTTCAGAAATAATTCCCCAGATTACTCTGGGAGTCTTTCCTAATGTAACTGTTTCTTTCTGGTTGTGGAAAGCATTCAAATTGCCTCCACTGGGAGCTGGACTTGATGATCCTTATGGGTCCCTTCCAACTTGAGATATTCTATGATTCTATGGGCTTCACTTTCAAGAATCATAAACCAGCTCAACAGAGTATATCACCAATGAGAGCATCCTTAAAGATAACATATAAGAAATTTCTGCTCAGAAAAGGCTAAACCAGGGGTTTTTTTCAAGTTCCAAAGGTATGTCTTATTAGCCAGTTGTATGCTTGAGGAATAGCTTTCCACGAAACTGAGAGGTGTCAGTAGGGAGACTCATCCTCCAGGTCAGTTATGTGCTTTGCAAGTTTTGCTTGTTCTCCACCAGGTACCGTAATAAAGCGGTTCCCCATAGAGAGGAGCCACCTCCATTTTAGATGCAGTTTTTAGAACCATCACCTTTTTCAGATGCGCTGATATACATTGTGCAGTTTTCCTAGAACTCAACCAATATAAGCAGTACCTGATACTCATCATAGAATCAGAATACCAGGTTGGAAGGGACCTCAATGATCATTTGGTCCAACCTTTCTTGGCAAAAGCATGGTCCAGACAAGATGGCCCCTCACCCTGTCCAGCTGGGTCCTAGAAGTGTCCAATATTGGGGAATCCACCACTTCCCTGAGGAGGTTATTCCAATGGCTGATTGTTCTCATTGTGGAAAGTTTTCCTCTTGTGTCCAATCGGAATATCCCCGGGAGTAACTTGTACCCATTACCCCTCATCTTTTCCATGTGACTCCTTGTAAAAAGGGAGTCTCCATCTTCTTTGTATCCACCCTTTAAATACTGGAATGTGGGGATAAGGTCTCCCCTAAGTCTTCTTTTCTGAAGGCGGAACAAACCCAATTCTATTGCATTTCTATTTTCTGTCTTTATATAAAATCTTTGTGATTGGTGGGAAAGTTTCTGATAAAAGGTGTCGTAGATACCTGTTATACTCTGGATTTCATAAAGAAAATTTTTGCTTTTGACTTCCACTAAAATGAGAGGAAAATTTGATTTATTGATTGTAAGAGAAGTTTACCTGTCAACCTATATATTGACATTGCCAATGTTAATGTAGTAACTGAGATTTACGTTCCGATGCCTTCATTACTGATAGAGGGATCACAGTGAGCATTGTTTGCATAAATAAATAGGCAAACAGTTATTTAGCCCGTAGTAAAAAATATGCAGATGTATTTGCCTAGTTTTAATGAATTAATCTTCAATTTTAAATTAAGATAATTTGACAGAAGATAATACTCCAACCACATAGGCACAGAAGAGGCAATAGAAGCAGAACTTCACCTCCAGTATCCTGGCAATCCATCCAAACTTGGGTTAGGGTCAGATAGAGCTACCATAATGTGCGTAGTCCTAATAATAGTTTAATCCACAATCTTTCTGCTGAAATTAACAATAGCCACGCTGTCCGTTTTGAGAGTATTACTGTGATTTAAATCCTTTCCCTGTGGGTTTCAGTGTAAGGTTACAAGTCTTTTTTGTAAAAGTCAGGGAATGCTTATCAGAAGGGAGCAATTTTGCTGAGTTTCAAGGGGTCTGAGCAGAACTTTGGAATGGTCACCAGTGAGAGCCCTTCTTCCAAAATGCTGTCCAGTGACAGTCTTTCTGTCAGCATAGACAAGATGTAAAACCGACCTGCTTTGGATGCAAGTGGAAAGACAGTCAAGAGATTCCCCTTACAGAAGGATAAATGGGGATCTAATAATTCCAGCTCTTCCCAACCAATTTTAGTCATAGTAAAGACTGCATGGGCACAAAGTTACACACAGCGTAGTCCAATAAAGCATAGAAGAAGAGCACCTGCAAATGCATTTCCACGTGATCTGTGATACTGGATGACCAGTTGAACCTACAGTTCAGTGTCTCAATTTTCATCAGTATGTGGATTTATGTTTATATATTCAGGAGACTTTAGACCTAGATTTAAATCTAGGCTCTGTGCTGCAAGAAAGAATACATTTACCCATGTCACAATTATGCGACAATTCCTTGAATGCTCCATGCAGTGGGGCAGTAGGAATGAAACTATGGCAGTGAAGGGAGTCTCCATCTTCTGCTGTGGATGAAGCTCTGCTGTGGATGCTGGGTAAATAGGGATGTTTCCAGCACCTACTGAAGTTATAGCTCTGTCCTCTCTGCTATTGTTAGCTCTCTGCTAGAGAGAATAAAATATAATGCAAGGAGACTCACATGAACTATAATCATTCTAAGGTTATTCTTTAGACACAGGCTTAGATAGCCCAGTGTGAGGGATATATAAAAGCCTGGTATAAAAATGCAATCTCAAATATTCAGCTAAATAATATGGCATTTTCATAACGTTTGTTTGTTGGGTTTTTTTTTTTTTTTTAGATATACAGCCATAGTATACTGAATTTTCAAAAACCACTGCAGGTAGTGATTTTAAAAATCACAGCATGGCTGTCGGCTACGCTCATGATGCTGACTGTGCAATTATCCAAAACAGTTTTAAGAATCTAAACATCTAGGCAGTCCGATTCCCATTTTGCTAGTTAGAGAGAGCTGGCATAAAAAGATACACTACAGCAATATATTATTCTGATTACATTTCTTGTAAAATTGTCTTGTGTATCCGGATCAGTCCCTACTGTTCTGAGCTCATCTGTCTGGTGAGGAGTCAGAAAAGAAAAAGAATAGATGGAATATTAAATGCTTTCAGAAAACGAGGGGGAAAGTGCACTAGCTTTTAAAGTGAAGCAGCATGTATCGTTTCTCCTTCCATTGGCTGTTTATCCAACATCAATACAACACTTTAGGAGCCAAATTGCTAAACAAGCTGCCAATTAGGCTTGCAGTCAGCTGGATAGATTAGTGGCTAAGAGAGGCAGATACAAGATTTTCATCTCTTGAGCCAATTACGCAAGTGAATTACCATCCACAATGCTCCTTGGAAGATCTGAGGTAGAAAGACTGACTCTGCTGTGATAGACATAAGTGAGATCCAGGGTAGGGGGTAAGGGTTAGCAGGCCATGTATTGCAAAAATTACCCAAGCAAAAAGAGATCCTTCTAGGAAAGGATTTAAAGGATTTAAGGCTGCTGGGAGCGATAGAAGAGGAAATAATAGTTGTGGTATGCTCTGCAAAGGCATTGCTGTTCTGCTCACAAGTCTTAATCATATAAAAGAAAGATGAAAGGCCAAGACTATATTTGTGTACAGTGTCATTTTCTCAGAACGTTTAAAAACCCGTTTTCTTAACATCAAAAACAGTTTGGTGGCCAGAGATGAAATTACTTCAGTATGCCTTCATTTGTTTCTTACAACTGGGGGCAGGGGGAAGGGGAGGAAAAAAATTTTTTTCTTAAATAAGGGTTATTTAAGAGGCTGAAGCTAGCTGTATTCTGATTTTATTCACCCCAGTAGAAACCAAACATGGTTGATGTTCATCTTATCCAGCAACTGGACCATACAAATAAATATTGTCACAATAGTGGTTTATGGGGTCACAGTTCCTTTATTATTCTATAATAAATGATGACTTAATTGCTGAGCTTTTAATTTTTTTAAGGAGCATTTTGCAAATAAAATGGATCTGTCAGATCAAAACTGTGCAGAGGCTCATTTGTTTCCTGCTGAAGATGTTGTACACTGGTGTAACATTGTTTCTTAGATATGAAGCAAATTTAAAATCTGAACTTTTGCAAGCTGTTGTATCCAAAAATGATTAAACAGATGTGGAGCCTGCAGCAGCATTAGACCTCTGATCTGATTTTAGCTTACAGATGGAATTAAATTAATTCATGGCAATCACTGTAAAATCAAGGGTATGGCACTGAATGCTAGTGTACTGTTTAACCAGGACATACCTGTCTCAACAGCTGTTAAGAAAAAATTACATACCTTTATTTTTCATTGAAACCTGCCTTTAGTGCCATCATAAATATCATACCAAAATTAAACAAATGTGATGAGTTTTTGTTTTCCCCTTCCCAGTGTTGCCTCTTTCTACTCATAGGTTCCATATTCCATGCATGTAAGTTCATATGAATAATATGTGTAGACCTTGAAGCGAGTCTGTTCACATACACAAAGTTTGAGGATTGGCCTTTTTTTTTGTTTCAGTTGGCAGTATTGCAAAGAGAAGGAACGTAAGTGAGGGTATGTTACAGTGCTGTCTTTTCAAGCAAGGTACTGTTCCTCAGTGTTTGCTCCTCACTTGTGTAGTGGCAGCCACGTCTACATGCAGAATACTCATCAGGACCACAGTTATTAAGGTTGCTAAAAACATTTTCAGTCTGTAGATAGAAAAGGCTCGGCGCAGGAGATTCCTACAAATTATTAGTACGGAGATTTCCTCCTAACTCCTGAAACCCCACAAAGCCTCATACAGCAATAAACTTAGAAAGGTGTATCCCTGCTTTTTTTTCTTAATCTGATTTTACATAGTTATTTTTTGTGGGGCGGCGCAGTGGGTTGATTTTGCTCTTGCTCCTGGGTGGGTCGAGACTGAACACGTCCCAGAGGTAGCACAGCCGTTTTCAAGGCCAGTGTGCTTGGACCATTCTCTCTAACAGGCCCTACTGGCTAGTCCAAGAAGTGCCATAGGCATGAATTAAAAACTGAACTTGAAGATGAATATTGCAAGGACAATTACTGCTTTTAATTAGAAAATAAAAGCCCAAAGCACAGGAATGGGGGTCAGGGGAATAGAGCACAATGTAGCATGATTTTTAAGAGCTCTCTCCTGTCATGCAGTCAATCAGCAATGCAAATTTTTTTTTTCCCAATTGCTGAGTGGTTGTGGAATGGGGGGAGAGGGCAATACCACTATCCATATCCTTCTGACTCAATTAAAATGTGTTGCATAACAGATAAATTTTTCAAATGATGGGTGAAAATTGCAGGAATATTAAAGACAGATATAGATAGTATTCATATAGAAACTGACTATATTGCAAAGGAATGGCCTGCATATATTAAATATTTTTCACAATTAAAATAAAAACTATCCGTATGCACCTCATTTGCAAGGAGGAGTAATTACTAATATAGGCAAGTTGAGTGGGTTTTTGGTTTTCCCTTATTCTTGCTGAAAGCCCCCAAATACATTATCCTTTGGACAGTGTATGCTGTTTTATTGTGTGCCCAACAGTGCGTTGTGCAGCCAGGTTTATGGTGGTTTCTGCTCTTCTTTTTTTTTTTTTTTTTTTTTTTTTAAATTTGGTGACATATAAGAATAAAACAGAACTCTACAGGGGAGGTTTCAGTCTTCTAACAGGAGCTAGAAAAGTATGTACAGTGATGGGAAGAATAGTTATAGTATACTTTCTAGAAGTACTTATATGTCTTTAAAAACAGAAAGTATTCTGATTATCCTGTCAGTCACAGAAAAAAAAAAAATTGAGCTACTTAAAAAAACATTACAAAAAATAGAAATATCAATTTATTAAATAACACATCAGGGGGCGGATTGTTCTTTCATATATCTTTTTTGTGAGGTTGCTCTTGGCTGTCTTGAAAGTTGAAATTCATATAGAAAGGTTCATCTGTTACAGGAAAAGGTCTGTGGGTTTTTCCCCAAAATGGACTAAAAAAATAGCTGTTTACGCTGTCTCAGGCTATGTCTTGCATAGCATTCCAGCAGCATTGCTGTCTCTGCCTAAGCAGCATTATGAATGGTTTAATATTTCCAGTTCTTAGATGTCATGAACTATACTCTTAGCCTTGCTCTTTCCTGGTTGGATCTTTCTTCCTTAGTGGACCAAAACACATTTCCAGGATTTCACCTGCCAGGTTTAACGGAACTTTTGTTGAACTGTAGCCTTTTTTCTTTCCCTTTTTTTGAGCTAGAAAGTATAACTAAGAAGGTTGCAAAGCCTGTGTTGTGTATGCCAGGCAGTGTCAGGGACTCGTCTGCATGAAAATTACCCTGCCCGTGGGGGCCTGAAAAGAAAGGAAGTCTTGGACATTGAGTTTTGTTCTGGTCAGTTCAAGAGGAGCCCTCTGGGGGACTGGAGGCTGCTGACTTAAAAGCCTTTATTTTAAGCCTAACATTAAGCATAGCTTCAAACCGGTATTAAAGGATGCCATCTCTCAATGCGTTTCCCTTTTTCTTTGACTCAGGGACTGAGATACTAGAAAGGTGTCTACCTTTTATGTAGCCAGCGTTTTACTGAATGTGGACAGGTCTATAGTTGGATAATGCTGGAGTACTGTAAATTCATCATCACAATCATCGTGAGGGTTTTAATGTGCACCTCTCATTTTGAACTTCTCTCTGTGTATGCTGTTTCCACTGTGGGACTTTGCTTTTTTGTGCGTGTTAAATGAGGCTTTTCAGAAGTGTGTGTTCAACTTTTCTGGTGTTCTTGTTTAGTGAGTTAATATAATGAGCCAGCTGCTTGTCAGTGGTAAATTCTTGATTGAAGACATTATAGTGTCCAAAAAACACAAAACCATAGTCTCCTTCTATGGTATTTTTCAAAAAGTAGCAGGCCAGAACAAATAGATAGAAAGTTAAACAGATAATATTGGAAACTGGACACATGATTGGTTTGGGGGTTTTTTGTTCTGTTGTCAGGGGCGAGGGAGATGTTGAGCAAAGCTGAGAACAAAATCTGGCTGCCTACATGCAACGGCTGGTGTTAGTTCAAAACCTTCAGCCCTTTTTAAAATTTTTTGTATGGTGTAACTTGGTAGGTTTTACTGCTGATTCTTGAAATAAATATCATTTGTATCCCTCATGCAAGACAGTTATATATGGGAAGGCTTATCCGTGCATCATCTCCAAACTCGAGCTTGAGGAGTTTGGTTGATGAGGGGAAAAAACAGCTTTGTTACTTGACATTCACTTTTTTTTTTATGATGCGTTCATGGAAAAAAAGAATCTGTTATTAAGAAAAAATGAAATTATTTGTTTAAAAAAGAATCTGTTATATTAACTTGCAATCCTGATCATCTTTTCTGCAGTATGTGTGCAGCTTTTCTCAGGGATCTCAATAGTATGGAGAGAAAAGCGTAAACAACACTTAATGGCATGGAAAATACCGAAAGTAAACTTGGATATATCAAATCTGTCTTACAACATTCAGCAAAAGAGAAACTGAGTAAAGATTTCAGAATGATAGACCACTTGTCTGTACTGTTTCTGTAACAGCTGTAATTGTTTAATCAGAAATCGTTTGTTGTGTTTTATTGAAAGTGGTCTTGAGCCTTGATAAATATTGCTGAGAATGGAAAGATGGTCATGTTGGTATGATGTGCCTCAGCTCAGAAACTGTATAGGACAAGAAATTCAGGTAACCTTGCCCACGTATTGGTAGTCTTGTGCAGGTGATGCGTGTTCTTCGAGACTGATGTGAAAGCCACTGTATTGGAATAGGAAAGATCTGTGACAATGTTTGTCATACTTAAAAACTGAGTGAGTCTTTAAAAACATTAAAAATAAAGCGTAAGACTGTGTTATTTAGAATCGTATGCAGTCAGGAGGTCAACATGTGCAAAGACAGCCTGTTCTAGCAACCTATTAGATGAATTAGGAGAATAAGAAGGTTTAAAGCTTTAAGGGAGATTATCCTGCTCTTCCCCACATGGCAGGCAGTTCTGATTAATGCTGTGTGTTTCTTTAATCTCAGGGTTTGTAGGTGAAAACACCCAACCAATCCCAGAAAACAACATTGGAAACAGAATGCTTCAGAGCATGGGTTGGACCCCTGGCACGGGCCTCGGACCAGACGGCAAAGGGATACCAGAGCCAATACGAGCCATCCAGAGACCAAAAGGACTCGGACTTGGATTTAGCTGACAGAAATGCACTCTGGCTGCCCAAATAAAAATAAAGCTCAAAAGTTAATTTAAAAAGACAAAAAAAAAAAAAAAAGAGGAAAAAAAAGGCAAACTTCTATTATTGGTTGTGATCGGCAAATCCAGTTCTTCTTCTCTCAAAGATCACTGAAGTCGATGTGCTTCACGTTAGCGACACCAGCTGCAAGGTACAGCCACAGTGACGGAACCGGCATTCGAGTCTGACTTTATAATGGTGCTAAAATGTACAAAAACCTCTACTTTTTTATTTTCTGTGATCTTAAAGTTTGTATTAAGCATAAAATTCAGTATATTCACTTTTTTTCATAAAAGCTTCTGACACAGCAGGTTTTAGCATATAAGCAAAATTTTTTTTTTGTAAGTATAGTTTCATCTCGAGAGTCTTGAGAAGATTTGTCGTGGAAAAGGGAACTTTTTACAGCTATTGTGGTTTCCCCCTTTTCAGGCAAAGTTTCCGAACCTGGTATTTCTAGTGCTTAACAATATTTGAGGATAAGCTGTCATTTTGCCCATAAGATATACATGTTTCCCACTGGAAGGTGATATGATATGCAATTTTGTATGGGAGCATGAAAAATGGCTTTGTTGTCATAGGAATGCCATTCCAACACCATTATCTGGCAATGTATCACTGTCTTCCACATTCAAGCTCAAAAGTAAAGCTTTTATACTTGTTTTTACATTTACAGGATTATCTCTTTTCAGCAAACATTTCTAAAAGTTAAAAGTTTATTCTGACTTTGGATTTCCCTTTGTATTAATAATCCTCAGTGTTTCCACATTTAAGAATAGCTTGAGCTTTGAACCAGGAAATTATATTTTGAAGATGACTGTCTTTCAGTGTTTGTATTCCGGGTTTTAGCATATTTTAAACAATGCAGTGTTCAACATCGTGTTATCATTTGGTTTGTGATCGTGCTGGTGCCAATGAGCCACAACCTTTAAGGATCATGAACAGAAAAAGGGCAAGGAGAAGCAGGATTAGGGTGGAGGAAAGGAAGGGAAAAGATACTTTGATGGCATCTCACAAATCTAAGCTAGCAATTTAAAATCAAGAGGGATCATTAAGTGTTTTAATCAGTATCCTAATGTATCTAATGTCAGCAGAAGCAATTTCATTAAGCACCAACCAATCAAGCTCCTAGGGTACTTATTGGTCTGCGGTATAAAACAAATTCCACTTTAAAATTAAATGATAGGGCTGAAGGAAACTGTTGTTCAGATGGACTAAGGAGAAAATCCTGCCCCCCCTCGCCCACCCGCGCAGTAGCTGGCAATATTTACCCTGACTGCAGAGGGAACAGGATTTCATTCTCCAGTCTTTTTTTCTTCAAGAGGAGGATCTCTCCTTCCTCTGCACCCAAACTGCAGAGAAAAATACTTACTTCCAGATGCTTGCAAAGGTATTTCCTTAGACTAAAAAGAGCACAGCTGCCTTCACGTGACTGTGAAATCCAGTGATGAATTTTAAGAAGTGTTTTTATTACTTTTCTTTTTCTCTGAACTTCACCCATTTTTCCAGATATAATAATACTAGGAAAAGAAGTAGCAGCAGCATTACAGCATTGAATTGGCTTAAAAGAAATGTTCATGCTTTCCACTGTGAGTACTGTCAGTTTGGGAACATTGTTTCACCGTACACATAGTGTAGAGTAAAAGGTTGGTGCCTGATACTGTTTTTAATGACAGCTGAATGCACCTGTTCTCTGAGTTTCAGAAGAACTATTTACGGCTGTTTAAATACTTGATATGATTGTGTGGTTTTGGGTTTTTTAATGATAGGAAATTTTAAACAGACTTGGGATTTATACTCAACACATATACTTTTTATTGGAAGGTTTTGCAGCACAGCAAAATGCGAGTTCGCCACTTCAAATATATCTTGCACAACCAAACTGAATTAAATACATTCCATATGCAAAAGAATTTCAGGGCCACCTAATTGCAAAGGGCTGAGAGCCTGAAATCCTGCAGCTAGCAGAGGTGCCCACTTGTATAAGTGTTATTTACAATAATGAATTTATGCAGCATCCTCCCATTCTTTCAATGCAATGTGCTACTGAGAGCAAGTGAGTTTTAAAGACCTCTTTGTATTGTACACCACAATCAGAAATTCCTTAAAATAATTGTCAACATGTGAATTGTGAAAGTGAATCTTTAACTTCTGATTGTTCTAGCTCTATTTGCAAAAGGAATATTGATTCTCTGTTAAAATCCCATTGTTGTGCTTTGCTTACAACACCTACATATCTTGGGCTGGAAATTCTAAGTATGGCACATATAACACTTGTTTGAAGTATTTCTGTGCAATTTACCATAGCAGTACTTCCTCAAGAAATCAATCTGCAGCTCCAAAAGTACTTGAAAATGTTTCCTGTTTTAAAAAGATAAGAGGGAAATAATGGATACATGTTGAGAGAAAGCCTCTTTAGCCCATTCGACTCTATTCATCCGTTCATACAGATACAGTGAAGCAGCCAATCTAGTAAACAACCGTAATGGAAGAACTATTTAGTCTGATCGGAAATCTTACAACTTCTTGTTTTAAATCAGTCTGTTCGTGAGAAACTATTAGACATTGACTAGGCAAACTGATTTTGATATAGATACATACACCTTGTCTGTTTTTCAGCAGGTATTCTCATAGATGCCATAGCTGACAGTCAACTTTATCTCTTAGAAGCTGTAGAACAAAGTGTTTTGTTAAAATACTTTAATGTAGTGTTTTGAGATATTTTTATGTTGCAGTTGAATTCTCATTCTGACTTGCACTATCATTTAATTTCTGTTTTTCCACATCTCACAGGAGTGGTTTTAAAGATATTCCAGTAGTGTGATTTTGCACAGTTAAAACTAGTGTTAAGCAAAACAAAAATGCATTGTATGCTTTTCTTTTTTAAGTCGTTTCAGTGTTCGTTGGCTTCGAAACAAGTCAGAGTACTTGGATTTAGTTTTTTTCTTCAGGTCTTTCCCATACCTAATTTGCAATCATACTATGATACCTGCTACGAAGCTGGCTTACATTATTTTAAAATACATATGTAAGTATTTTCGGGTAATAATTCCTACTGGCTGTGACACTGAAGGTTTTTTGCCTACATAAATAAATATGGGATCATCTTGTATCTAAAAGTTACCTTCCATCATTCACCAGATTCTTTCCATGTAGGTGTTTGATTAATCAGTAGCTCAGCTGTTACCATAATATTCTGCCTATGCAGAATGTTTAGTGAAGAGAAGAGACATTACGTATTATCAGCATTGCGTTTTGCCACGTGTTCCATGGTGTCTCAAAGTTCTGTGAATTGAGCCATTAACTGTTAATAAAAGAAACCCATGAGCGGTATCTTATTTTTAAATAAATATTTGTCGAAGTCAGAGAAGCATTATCAATATGCTCACTTTAACAAGTTTGTCCCTGCATTTGTCTTTCTGCAATTAGGTCAATAACAGGTATAGAATGGCAGTAAATAGCTAAATAATATGTATAGAACGCTTTGCTTTAATAACACAAATGCAAGATGAAATAAAATAAATAGACTCCGTTCGTCATGGGCTTTGTATGTTCTTTTCTTTAAACTGCCCTTTTCAATAGCATTGTTATTACAAAGGTGAGTACAAAAACATGCTGTTTCTGAAAATATAATTAAGGTTGCTAATATCTTCTAGCAAGCAGATGCGTATTATGCTAAAGCTATTATACTACATATAGTATTGTATGTACCTTTTGACTAGTACTTCTGTTCTAGATTATTACTATCAGCTGAAAAGGTTACACCACGGCATCAGGAAATGCCTTAAGATGTTTGCAGTACTTTTGTTATCGTATCTTCTAAGACTTTTAAATACAAGTTCTCTTCACTCTTTAAGTATGTGTATCCTTTGATAACTGTGACAGGACCTTGTGCTTTCTCTTCAAACAGTTCTCCAAAACTGTTGCTCCAAGGAGAACTCACACAACCTTTGTTTTACCTTCCCCCTCCCCACGTTCTCAGGACAGGTTCAGTAAGGGCGTATCAGAAATGGGGATCCCTTCCCTCTTACTCTGAAGTCAAGAGACCTTTTAATTAGACTTTCATCCCTAGCAGAGTTTTCAGGAGCCGTGGCATAGTTTGCACGCAGCGATTGCATAACCGAGTTACCCACAGCAGAGTGCCATACCTAAGGGCAGTGTGTGTGTTCAGTCTGAAAAACACAGTCAGAATTATTTATCAGCCTGTAGTCCAGCTGTAAAGCTAATGTAAAATGTTAAAAGAGAAAATGGCATTTTTAAATATTGTTATATGTTTTTGCTTTGAATTCTCCCTGGAAAAGGTTTTATTGTGGTCATGTGGGGTTTTTTTACAAGCACAGTATTTAGGATTGGGATTTTTTTTTTTTTAATGACCTCTCTGTAGCGGAAAAATTCTTGGTGGAGGTGCAGCAGTTTCAGCAGGGATGTTCTGCTTTTCTCAAGTGTTTTTTTTTTTTGCCAAAAAAACTATGTAAAAACTCTGCCAGCATAGATTGACAGAAGCTGTATCTACTAAGCTATAAGAGAGATTGTCCTCTAAAACCATCAACAACCTTTTTAATGTAAGTGTGCTTTAAGTTACTGTGGAAAACTTTACAAAAGCAACAAAAGTTTCATGATTAACTGTCTAGTGGAAATGTTTGGGCTTCCTATGATCCTCTTCTCCTGTCCTACAGCACAACAAATATTGGAAGCATTTTGACCGTGATGATATATTGCTTGTATTCGAATATTCAATCTTTAAGTAAAAGGCTGAAAATCACTGAGATGCTGTAATCTTGATCTCCTGCATCTATGAGAACTGTGGTCATTAACAGCTATGAAAAGTGGTTTGAAATAATATGAGGTATTCCATCTATAGAAAATTCTTATTTTGGCCTGACTGCTCGTGGCATATTGCTATGATGAGTTTAAGTATTGGGGAGTCTGACTTCCGAAACTGAATAAAAGTCATTAGTCTCTGAGGAATGTATGTTTTATTGTAATATATTTACACTGATTAAATATGTGAGCTTATTAAAATTATATTATCTTCCAGAATATTTGATCATAGATATGCTTAGTTTAATTGTGCCTTGTCCTTAGTGTTGTCTTTCATCCTTAATATTTGTCCGTTTTTCTGAAAAAGTGTAACCACAGAGATGTTTTAAGCTATTATACCCAATGTTTTCTCTCTTAAAAAGTAATCTCATGTGTGTGCTAAGTGATCCAGCTGAGGATTTTCTATCATTTCTACTAGTCTAGTGAAGTTCTTTTTCAGCAGCTCCTTAGACCGGTTTTGTGAATGGCCTACTGTTGCCTTTGTCAGTTGTTTTAAGAGATTTTGACACTGAAGACTTGACATTTCTTTAGCCTGGGCAGGCTGTTGTGTTGGCCCCTCGCTTTCCTGTGCCCCCCACACTGATGAAGACTGGTAGATATGTAATGCTTTCTGCACCTATATATCTCCATTGGCTTCAAGATGTGAAGTACTAGGTCTAAAAATAAGCATGCATGGAAGTGTTTGCAGATGGGGGCCTTAACTTCCTTCCCTGTAAAAGATACGGGTCCTAAATTTTCCATGGCATCAGTGTTCCCGCAGACCCCTGGAGTCCACTGCCCCTTTGCTGGATCGTGCTGGCCCATCTCCAGCACTGAGTTTCTTTAGAGCACCTGTTTGGCTGCTGCGACGTACAGGTTGGATGTGGTTAATGTCGGTCTGTCCTTTCGGTACCAAATGCGGTACATCAGTGCAGTGCAGGGAGTCAGGGTGCTGCTTGGACCTGGAATCTCTCCATTTTGCACTCTCCATCTCCAGCTCGAAATTAAACAGTGAACTGCTCGTGGCCAGGTTGTCTGGGCCACAGATGACACCAGCATGCGGCCAGTCTAGTACTGGGTAGTTAATTCTATGTATGTGTTACATAGTCTTTCGTTCCAGCAAAGTAACAAGAAAGAGAGGAGGAAATATAAAATGTTTTCAGTTCAAAAAGGATACAGCAGAAAAGTAAGAATTGTAGGTAATGGAAGGGATCAAAATCACTTCTAAGGCTATGATACGATGAGAAAACTGAAATACTCTTAAATTTGGGGGCAGATAAGCAAGGGATAACAGGCATAAGAAATATGAAGGGGGAAAATGTAAATGTCCCAAGTAATATTTTCTACTTATAAAAAAAAAAAAGAAGTCATTTTCATTTTCTTTTAAACTACTATTATGAATGATTAAGAAACACATGAAACAGGAAGCTCAGTACCACAAGATACTGAGTCCAAGTGTTTGGCTAAAGAGACTGAAACGCTTGGACCCACCTATGAAGGATGCTGGCAGTTTTAGTACCTGAGGTAAGTTAAACTTCTCACACATCTATCACTTTAAATGCTTCAAACTTTCTCAGTGAGTCAGCTTAGTCAGCTTGTTCTACACTTGTCCACTCTCAAACTTCCTCCATCTTCTCAAGCATCTCTTGCGGTTGGTGCTGGACCTCAGATTGCTTCTGGTTGTCCATTTCCATGAGTTTCGTTTTCTGCTGTAATGAGCTGTGAATGTTTGCATTTAAATTCCTTGGAATTTGCCCATAATGTGGTTTCAACATATTATCCTATAAGGTATATTTAAGTGGTACAAGGAGATTATATGTAGAATTGGGACTAATGGTTTTCAGTTTTTCATCCCATAGAATGTTTCTGCATTTAGATCCTTGATTTCTTTGAAGACCCTCAGTGCTGTTCACCGTAGTCCTATTGGTTTTTCTCTCGGACAAACTTGACTGTTTTCTTACAGAATACAGTGTGGGAAGGCACAAGAATTTCTCCAGTTGCATTTACAAATATGCAAATCTTCAATTCTGTACTTTTGTTTTCAAGTCTCAAGAGTTAAGTTTGAATTCCACATGCATTGCCTTATTTTTTTCCAAATGTTCCAAGTTACCTCAGGCATCTAGATGTTATGCCATTTGGGAAGAAAGTGGACTATTTATCTAAAATTTTCTAAATGCCAGACTCTCAGTGTACGTGATGCTGTCTCTCTCATTTCTAGTAGTAGTAGATATGATCTACAACATAAACCATGCATACATAAGTACACCTAATTCAAGATGTAAACATTTCTTGAACGTGAATACCAGTGATACTCGGTATGTTAGTACTGGATGTCTTGACAATTTGCAGTCCTTGAAACCTTCTGGTGTTGGGCACCGCAGCGAGGAGGTCTCACAAAAGATCTCCAAAATTGCACATTCTCCATCTCAGAGCAAGGAGCTGGAAAACCTGAAATCACCTTGTGGCTTTTGTAGTTCTGGTACAGCTCAGTCACTGGAGGCTGCCTTGGCACCAGCTTCCATGCCAGTTCAGGAGGACCTATGTCAGGAAGCTGAGAAGGCCCAAGCTTCCTGCTGAGGAGCTGCAACATGGGTGGGTCTAGAGACTCCAAGTATGCAGCAAGGTCTTGGAGCACCAGCTCGACAAAATACATTTTGAAAAACACATTCTTGCTCCAAAGCTTCTTTTGGAACTGTTGAAGTTACCTGTTAAAGCAACTTAAAGAAATTAGTTGTCTTTGCCATGAGAAGTTTGGGTTGTGGTTCTTCTCAATCACCACATCCTCAGCAGCCGCTGTTTTGCAGCATCATCTGTGACCGCTGCAGACCAGTGGCACGTTGACTCTGATGGGCTAAATGCTTCAGGTTTAAAGGTGAGCACGGGGAAGGGCCAGCACCAGTTTCTGAGACGTTACCAATGGCATCCTGGTAAGTGCAGGCTGGGACTTTCCAAAAGTCTCAAATATACTGATCATGGAGTTTGATAGCCACCAGCATGGGCTTTTGTTCCTGGCAGAGACTGTGTGAAACAGAGCATCTGGTTCGTCTGTGAGGTTCGTGCATTGGCATGCAGGATCGGTTACAAATTTTTAGGCGCTGGTTTGAGGTGGGGATCATTGCAAATGAACCGCTACAAGACTAATTGTACCAGACCATGACAAAAAGGTTACAATGTCATGGCGAGGGAAATATCCTGTGGTGATTTTTGTCACCATCCAGGGTAGTGGCTGTTTGAAGAATTTTGGCCAGAACCACGTTCCTGCGCTGCCTTTGGACCTGGTGAATCAAAAAGGCAAAACTAAAAAAAAAATTATGTTTTACTGCGTAGTTGAGAAAATGAAGTAATTTGCCTGTGTGTGCCTATTCAAGCAAACACGAACATGCACATAGATGTAGATCTCTATAGAGAATGGTGTAATACATAAAATTATGAAAACAATAGTTAAATGTTAGGCCATTTGTTAAATTGTCACCCCACACAGCTCACAGAAGCCTCTGGTTCTGCTAAGCCGGCGTTACTTAAAAGGGGTGAGTTGTTTCTGTGAAAGTCAATAAATCTGCAATGTATTGTTTCATATTCTGTCTTTATGTAAACCTAGCCAGGGTTTTTTAGTTGTCTTCTTCCTAATCAGTGGTAAAGCACATTTAATAGCTCACTTAAGGTGTCATCCATTACTATGAGTTACTGTTAGAACTAATTAATAGAGCTGAAATTATTTTGTAATGAGAAATTGAAGTATTGCATTGTTAAAAAAAAATTACCATTCATAGCTAATTAACGTTTAACAATGCAAATAAGCTGATAATTATTTTTCAAGCCATAGAAAAATTCTGTGACACTTTATATACTACCTTTGTGCTCCTAATTGTTTCTGAAAAATATCTTTAGAGAGAAATAGTCTGAAGACATTTCCCCACATAAAAGGCAGTTTCTGAAGTGCACAATGAATGAGAGATCTCCTTTTGTTCGTGTGGGGCCACGTTCAGCCGCTATTTCTCACGGTAAATACTGATGATGAGAAGGAAAAAGTAAGGGTCACAAAGGTAGGTGGAAGGGGAAATTATGTCGGATCTTGGCCAAAATTTCCTGGCTGCTCCAAGTCAGCCGTTCTTCTCTTCGGTTAGTGTAGGTATTACAAATGTGGCCCCGGTGGGATGAGGTCGTTTGGATCCTTCGTGGGAGAAGATGCTAACAGCAGGGGAACACTGTCACTTCAGCAGGAAAATGTATTTTTAGGTCATATACATGGTAAATCAATGCAATTGAACCACCCCAAAACCAAAAGGAAAACTGAAGGTCTGACCTTGTGTGACAGTGTGAGGCATGTGAGGTCACGATCCCCCAAAAATCAAGACGCGGTGTTTTTTTCCAAATTTCATCGCTTTGGATGTTACTTGAAGGAGGAGCTTTCTGAGGAAGCATTAAATTGGTGGTGTCTTTGCAAGTGACCAGCCTGATGCCACGGGCATCACCTGATCGGGCAGGAGTCGCTGCAGGAGCAGGTGGAAGTTTTGTTCCGTTCTGTGGCATTTTTCAGAACCAACCCCAGTAAATATTAAAACCTATTCTACAGTGGCACAAACTGCCACTTTCTCGTTGCTGTTAACTTTGGTAAATGAAATATGATCTTACTCTGTTTTGATTTTTAATCCGACTTTGTAATCTGCTCTATCTTAAAATGTCAGTTTAAGGTCACAAAAAAATTATGGTTCTTTAATTTTCCTGCAGAAGGTGGGGTATTTCTTGTCATCCCACTCTCCGCTGCCCTTTCCCACCCACTATGGAGCTTTCCTCCAGGATTGTCCACCACTGTGTTTTTCACTGTTGAAGTGGTGGTCTGCAAACTGGTATCAGTCCATCTTCCTTTAAAATTAATTTGAATTTTTTTGTTGGTTTTGACCTCAGATGAGGCCCTGTGATCATGTCCTATATAATCTTCTGGGAGTCTCCCATAATAACGTATGTTTTCGGAAAGCCACCGCTTCTGTTTGCCTATTATCTTGCCAAGCTTTACCTGGAAAATGTCACCCGTTTGTGTCTGATATTCCTGTGCCAGAGGAAAGGAAAAAGAACCATGAAGGTAATATTTTATTTTATTAATTTAATTATTTTAAATTGAAATTATTAATTGATGGAAGAGGAGTTCTGAGTCAAGACTCATGAAAGTTTGGGGCTGGCAGATCTGGGCCTGGAGGCAGGTGCGGGCTTCGGTCAGCATGTGAGTCACATAACCTCTCAAACCAGGGGGAAGAAGCTTGTAGACCAGCAGCAGCTTACTGTCCCAAGGTTTTCCTGCCATCAGGAAGGGTTGGTACAGCACTTGTTGATGTTTTCATTTTTCTGTATATTGATTTAATAATATATTGAACCCATTCCCTAGGTCAGCCTGTCTTTGGTTGGTATTTTATGCAAATTCACGCTAAATGTGTAATGACCGGTGTGGCTGTCATGGTTGAAGGTTGTGATTTTTATGAATTCCTTTACCAACTTCGATGAATATTATTATGAGCCCCCACCTGAGTAGTTTTCGCATCCGTTGAGCGGTCCCGTGCTCTGCTCCCCGCGCTCTGCGGGACCCAGCGCGGGCTGGGTGCAGCGCTGCCTGCCCCAGCTTCGGACCCCGGCAATCGCTTTCCCCGCTCAGCTCAGAACAGTTATTTATGGTAGCTTGAGTGCCTCCGGGGCTAAAATTTGGAGGTGTTTTACAATGAGGCATTTTTTCATATTCATTTGGATAGGTATATAAGAAATGTAACATGAAAAATAACGCTTCCGGCAGATTTATTCTCACGTCTTGCACGTTGTGTTTTTCTTTTTGCAACGGCGGTGTCTGAAAATCTTACCCGCCTGTGTTACAGAGCAATGCAAAAATTTAGAGAGGCGGATTTTCAGGGCAGATAGTAGCTGAAGTACAAAAATTTTTGCAACTCGCACCCGTAACATAGGTGTAGAATGTCAGCTGACTTAAGGAGTGGGTTTAATGGCAGCAGTTCAGACTCTGCGGAGCACGGATGCCTTCAAACGCTTTAATTTCTAAATAAAACTTTCCAAAAGGAGGGAGAAGGCTGAGAAGCCTTCCTGTCGCGGCTCTCGTGCTCTTGTGTTTCTCCATCACACCCGTTAACAACTACACTAGAAACAAGGAGCAGATTTTTTTCCACTCCGTGAGTAATTGTCTGCACAGCAGTGACAGATGTGCAATATAGCAGCTTCTTCAGGAAAAAATTAACAGTTTGTCCAGCATGTCAGCTCGCTCTTTTTAGTGCTTCGGAGGTCTTGGCCCCATTATGGATGATTTAGAAATTGAGGCAAGCTAAGACCAGCTGCCTGGGTTGAAAGCCTTAGTTAGTAGCCCTCATCTGCATTCCAGTATTCACTTACATCTAGAAATTGGTAGGGCCCCTCTGGCCACAAGATGAGTATGGGCTGACAATGCCTTGATTTGTTGAGAGAGAGAATAAATGGGTTTTTCAGAAGATGAGGAAATATCACCATTACTGGCCAATTTACAGCATTTTATCTGTTCTTCAAACATGTCACTTTTGTTATTGTTGCATGGTAATTACATAGTGAAACGGAAAGAAAACAAATTCTGGTTACATATTCAGATGGATTGCAAAATCATATAATCCTGATAAATGCCCATTTATGATACACACGGATGAAAGGTTCATTTTAATTTTGAATAGCTAGCACAGCCATAAATAGGATATAGGATTAGATCCCACAGAATCCGATTACCTAAAAGCAAATAGTATTTTTCTTCACTTTTTTTTTCATAACCAGGAAATTCAGTGTGTGCAGGGTATTTAAATAAGCAGGTTTTCCATAAAAATATATCAAGTAAATACAGTTCAATAATTCCTATATTTTAAATATCATCATTTAGGACCATTCAGCTAAGTCTTTTCTGAAGCACTCATTTCTAAAAAGACATCAACCCATCAATATTGCTGAGAAAGGTATCTCACAGCTATAGGCTATTGCAAGCTATACGTTTACGACAAATAGAAGGAGCTTTGCTTATCGGCCATCTAGTGCAACAAAGCAAAAGATGGTCAGTACTGCACGTGTACTGTGAATTGCAACTGTTATGCCTTCTTAACAGTTTTAAAGAAAGTTTTCGGGCAAATGATGAATTTAAGAAGGAAGTTCTGACAAAACCCCAGGTAGCTGCAATTTTGGCAATAGTTCTCATGGCCGAATCATTCTCTAAAATATGGGAAACTTTATTTTCCTCAGTGGAAAGGCACGAGGAAAGGAGTGGTGTGAAAATACATGTATATATAAACAGAAAGCGCTGCAATTGATTACTGATCATTACAGAGGTGAAAAGAAACTGCTTTGTAAAGCTGTCTGCTCCACAAACCCGTGGTGTCCAAATTACCTTCATGAGGTGTTGTCTTCTCAACTTTAGGGAGGGTTTGCCATTGCTTCAAGAAGAGTAGGGGTGGCAGAGAAGGGAGCACCCAGGAAGTGTTCTTCAAGTCCCCTCTCGCCCCCTCCCCGTGGGCGGACGCCTCTGTCCCCAAAGGGAGCCAAACTGACGGAGCCCTGCCTGAAACACCTTAAACGAGCTCGGGCGCGGAAATGGCCACCTACACATTGCGCGTGATGCCGAGGGAAGCTTTGGGTATGTCTAACTATGGTGCCACATGGTGCCGGGTCAGCCCTCATGTTAGACATTATCTTCTGGAGTAGAGAGTTAATTAAGTTAAGATGGTTAATCAAAATTCTCTCACAAAGGAATATAATTAGGCCCCTACTAAACATTTACCCGTGGCAAAGTCTAGCCTGATTTTTTTCAGCTGTTTTTATTCAAATATATCATAAACATAAGTAGGTACCGGCAATCTGAGCAGCCAGACCTCAGTTGGACCTGGTCTCAACCAATTAAATTGTATCTGCCTGCACTTGCCCACCATGCAATCATTTAAAGGTTTAAAGTTTGGGATCAGTCGTTACAGTTCAGTTTATGGCTACAATAAGCCTGATGTTATCACAGGTAAACATTACTGAAATGAATCATACCGTTCTCTTCCTCACTTCCTCCTTCATACACTGCATTTGTAATAATTTAGCTTTTTTCCTTCTCCTTGGCAAGTCCTGACTCTCTGTATAGCTATTGGTAAGGCTGGTACCAATGAAGGATTTCGAAAGGCGACTTTATTATGGGTCAAACTTTCTGGTAGTGGGAGAGGGAATACATAAAAAGGGTGACCTCTGGGAGGCAGTGATAGATGCTCTGTTACTTCAGATATTTGAAAAAGAACTTCCAGTGCGTTAGGGATCCCTGTATGGAATTATCCAGTGGGATGACTTCAAGTAGGGTGATGGGTGGAAGAGCTGTTGTTCATGATTTCAGAGAGAACTGGATGATATCATCTGAATTATATTCTTCTGTGGTTTTACAGCAAGTGTACTGGAAAAGAGCCTAAAATACCCTTTCTATGTTATTGTTAGTACGTTAATTTGATAGTTCTCTGCCCCTGAGTTTTGTTATCACTTTAGCATTGACTAACTTTTCTCCTAAAAGGTTTTTTCATGTGCTTCAGGGTAAAGTAGTAGCAAATATGCAAAATGGCTACCAGAAGCCTATCCTGGGAGACATATCTGTAAGATAAATTGCTGCAGTTGGCTGAAGGTGTTCAGATACAGTAAGTGCATTTGCTGCAGTTGTGAACGCTCTGTTCAATCTTGGAGCATTAATTATGTACTATTTTTTTGTTAATTTACCTTCAAAATCCCTTCTGAGGATTGTGACATAGTGCTTGTGGACAGCAGAGACTAGTGATTCCTTTTCCTCTGCCACTGAAGGAACCACCCACAGCCTGAAATCTGTCCCCTGTGCACGTATGCAAAGTCTTCAACAAAATGTATTTGCCCTCATAGGTACATAGTAGGATTTGGAAATCCCAGTGCTGGTCCCTGCTGTTTCCCAGAGTGAAGAGCTTGTCCACAGCCTACACAATGACATATCCATCCACCACCCCCCCTCTCCTCCCCACACTCGCTTGTGGCCACATCTGCCCTACGAGAAGTGACCCCTCCTCTCACTCTTCATTGTGGCAGGGCTGCTGTGTCCCTCCTGAGCAGACTTCCGAATGTGACTCATCAACAAAACCAGTTGTCTTTAAATGATGTGAGGGATGTTCCAAAAATGGGCTTGCTATATTTTCTCTATGTGTGCATGTGTGCATACTGAAAAAGTGACATTTTAACTTGAATGCTGTCTAGAGGAGTTTTTCACTTCAGCGTTCAGCAGTTACTCAGTATGATGATATATGTACCCTCAGAAGAAGAATAGTAGGCAACAAAGCAAAGATTTCAGCTTTGGTGAGTCACTGCCTTGTTTTTCCCCCCTCCCGTTCAGACTGAAGATTTCCTGCTGCTTTACACACACTAAGCTGAGTGTTAGGTGTAGCTACATGCTGCTGTAGCTTGACTTTAAACAAGCATCCAAAACGGCTCCTGAAATCTGAATAATACTTGGTCATCACCTTTAAAAAGACCATAGTTTTGCCATGAGTGAAATTATGAAGAAGTCCTTCTGTAATTATTATTATTATCATCCTGAATTTCTTAGTGGCACTGAACCTTCCATAATATGCAGCCATTTGGTACAATTGCTTCCAAATACAGCCTCACATTTGATTGTAGGCTCTGGAACATCAGCCTGTAGGAATGTGCTGCTAAAGCGTCTTCCCTTACTGTCTGATGCTGAACAAACGTAGGATGTTGAATTTTACTCAAAAGCCCTAATTTTTTCTATTTTAGACATATCCATAATAGGTGGGATTGTGTAGGCAATTCCCCAAGAAGGCAAGGAGAAAGCCACAGCAAATTCCAGCAAAGCTGAAAGCATAGCAAGGATGTGGATGTACTTCATGTATAATTAAGATGAAGTGCAGTTATCTTAAGGGTCCTTAAAATCACTTGTTGAATTAAAAAAAAAAAAAAAAGCTTTTGTACTGGGAACTGGTATAAGGTCACTAAAACAGAGCTCAACAACAGGAATTGAAACTATACTATCTTCATGTTAGTAACAGAGTAGGTAGTAGTCAGTTCTCCACCCGCGCCAGCTCCAGCAGAGAGAGGTCTGGGGCAGTCAGAGAGAAATACAAGCCTGGCACAGTCCCCCGAGCTGGGAAGCACTGACGCTGCTGCTCCTTGGCCCCTGCATGGGGACAGGGCTGCCAGCGTGCCCTCCAGCCCTTTTCCTGCAGCAGCATGCTCGGAGCATGTCAGGGATACGTCGGGATCCCTGGTAGAGGTAAATGGCACTTACATGCAGAGCAGTTTCTCGCGTCTTAAAGCCCAGGCAGTACCCAAGTTCACAGCATGCAAGGGGGTTTTTGTTCCTATTCTCAAAGCCACCGCATTTTTGCATAGGTAGCATGGTGTTTCAGGGACCGTTTTGAAGATTTAATTAGAGGTGACACCAGGCTTTCACTGGGACCTCAGTGAAGTCATTTAATCTCTCTGTGACACTGTTCTCCCAGAGAAAACCCAGATTATTCCTATGTGGTAGGTGTCTGCACATCCCTTTGTGTCTGCTTTTCTGTGACATCTTCAAGGTATAATATTAGTCCAGTGCAAACACAAGAGCAGTCAATTAATTTAGGTCAATCCTGATTACCATTGTCACCATACTATTTTTCTTTACATTTGCCAGCATCCAGATGCATAGGAGAAGATGTAACAGGTATCTTTGTGAAAGTCAAGGCATACGGGAGCACAGTGGTCTAAGGTAATTGGCTACGCTGATCATAACAGATAGTTCAACTGTTTGAATGGTTGATGACTAATCTGGAAGTTGCTGCTTATTTTGTTTGGAACTTGCATCTTCAACCTGCCAATTCCCTCTTCATTTCCTCTGATATTTTATTTATGGGGCTAGTCGATATGGCAGAGATGCTAAGGCAATGCCATTTTCATAAATTATGTGGTTAATCCAGAACATAACAAATAAAATGTGTATGTTAAATTCAAAACAGACCAAAGAAATAATGTTGTGGTTAAAATACACCAAGATCAAAGCACTGCCTAGTTCCCAAGTCCTACTTACCTTGTACCAACGTGCAGACACCTGAAAAGTACCATCATCAGCTTTGAATGGAGAGGAGACGGCTATTTTTTCTCACCAGGTGTGGACCACATCCATAACCTGAATTAGTTTGCTAAACCTGCATCTGACTCTTGTTTCTTATATGGCACCTTTTGGTTAATAGGGTAACCTACTGCTTAGTATGAGATCTAATATCCTTCAGCGACAGAAGGCGAAGCTGAACCTTCAGAGGTGCCCATACTTGCCAGGTGATCTCATCCGCGTGCATTAGTGACAAAATAACATACAACACTCCTGGGATCCGTATGCACTCACAGGGTCTGTTGCAGGTTGTGGATTTTCATCTCCACTGCCGTGCAGCCAGAGGGATGGGACAGGGCATCCTCCTGGGAAGCACCCGCGGGGCTCAGGGTGAGACTCCCGGGGCAAAGGGAAAGGAGGGTGCTTCTGGTGGGGGTGTCCTGTCAGCCACCCAGCCATGTGAGTGAGCACTCGATGATGGGTGCTCAACATGAGCTGGCTCAACATGAGCCAGCAATGTGCGATCACAGCCCAGAAGGCCAACCATATCCTGGGCTGCATCAAAAGAAGTGTGGCCAGCAGGACGAGGGAGGTGATTCTGCCCCTCTACTCCACTCTCGTGAGACCCCACCTGGAGTACTGCGTCCAGCTCTGGAGTCCCCAACATAAGAAGGACATGGACCTGCTGGAGCGTGTCCAGAGGACAGCCACGAGGATGATCTGAGGGCTGGAGCACCTCTCCTATGAGGAGAGGCTGAAAGAGTTGGGGCTGTTCAGCCTGGAGAAGAGAAGGCTCCGGGGAGATCTTATTGCAGCCTTTCAGTACCTAAAGGGGGCCTACAGGAGAGCTGGGGAAGGACTTTTTACTAGGGCATGTAGTGATAGGACGAGGGGGAATGGCTTCAAACTGGAAGAGGGCAGGTTTAGATTGAACATTAGGAAGAAGTTTTTCACTTTGAGGGTGGTAAGGCACTGGAACAGGTTGCCCAGAGAGGTTGTTGAGGCCCCATCCCTGGAGGTGTTCAAGGCCAGGCTGGATGTGGCCTTGGGCAGCCTGGTCTAGTGGGAGGTGTCCCTGCCTATGGCAGGGGGGTTGGACTAGATGATCTTCAAGGTCCTTTCCAACCTAAACCATTCTACGATTCTATGATTCTATGGGGACAGGATGGAGCAAACGGCCAGGTCTGGTGCATGGCTCAGCAGCATCACTGACTCTTTAAAGAGTAAATGCTGCAGGCTGAGATTTAAGGGAATGGGTACCCAGCAGCTGGAAGGATCCCGTTCTCTTTCCATAACAGCAACCATCGCTGCCGGTGACAGATCACAACAAAACTGAATAAAAGCAACAGCTATTTTTCACATTGTCCTCTGCCATTCCCTCTGTAAATAGCAGGGATTTGTATGTTAATGTTTCTATTGTTTTAATATTCTTGTTTTCCTCATTCATATTCGAAGGTATTATTGTTAGTGCCAACTCATTTGATTTATTATTTAGAGAAAGCACTTGTTCAAAAAGTCAGCCCTGGATATTAAATGATGATTGCTTGCAATGAATTTCTTCTTAACATCTGCAAAGACAATTTTGCCTTTTCTTCTTCCACTTAACTCTAAATGAGAGATCTTAAGCATAGTTAAATAGGATTCATAATATCATGCTGACTGAAAATCATCCTGAAATGGGGAATATGAAGGCAAGAATAGTTATCCACATACAAAGCCCTCTTCCCTCTGAATTTTAAAAAAGAGGGAAGGGGAGAATGTTGTCTCTGGTTGTACATCGCTGTTCCTGATTATGTATGTAGTGAAGAGAGGAAACTCCAGGGTCAGAGCCACAGCTTTACTGGAGACACAGATCTGACCCATTGACTTCCTCTCCCTGTCCCCAGGTCTCAGGCTGTTGAAATTAATACTTTAGTGTATGATTAGCAATTGGGAAAAAAAACCCAAACCAACAAAACATAAAATAATGCAGTTATTTTTTGTATTCCAACTATATGCTACCTAAAAATACAGCCAAAACCCATTGGATTAAAGAGAAATTTCCCACTGATTTGTTTAAATGTTGTATCAGATTCATATTCACTCAAAAATTTTTTGCTATTATTATTATTTTCTGGCCAAGCAAATAACATCTCAGTAACTTTTTCATTAGCATCGGCGTCATGATAAAGAAGTAAGATAATGCCTCCATATTAATTATGATATTAATTATAATTTTTACACACTGCTTTAAGAATTCTTGTGCAAGCGGAGCTGCTGAAGGCGCTTCATTTCATTATCCTTGAGAAACAAACATGAAAGTAGCTGTAAATAAAGAGGCAATGTTCACTGCCACTAGCCAGGTTACAAAGATGGATAAAATGAGAAAAAAGAGAATTAAATTACAGATTTAATTAACGATAATCATCAAGAAGGCTGGTAAAACAAACAAGTATATTATTTTATAAATGTCCTAACATGAAGTGTATGAAGAGACTGAACTTTTTAGAAGTGCTTTGGTGATTCTTTTTTGTAATACAACTTTTTTTGCCACAAATGGGAAAATACTACTGGGTAGCAAGTGAGTACATTGACGTCCTACTTTGCTATGGGGAAAAAAATAAAGCAGCTTTGGTTTAAAATAGTTGGCTCCTTTAAAAAGTTACAGCCATAGTAAAACACTGAAGCAGAAAATCGTTTCTGGCATAGGATGCAGCATTGTATTTCTGAATATATTATTATGAAGCTAATTGTCACAGAATTATGTTTGAATTTTGTGACACATCCTAGCAACAGTGACATGAGATGCAGAGCAGGCATTTCTTACATAAATATTTTGCCCCCTTTCCCTCCTAGATTGTGGCAAACAGTAAAAATGACTCCAGCTACAGCACACTTGGAAACCACAAATTGATTGTGCTCTCACTTTAAACGTTGTCGTTTGAGTACTTTACCTTTAAGCTTAATCTTACGCATCTGCTAGAGAAAGGAGAAACATCGTAACACGAACTGGTTGGATACGTGGTGCTGAGGGCAGCAGCTTCTCCTTTAACACTTGGTAATTATCAGGGAATTGGAGAAGGGCACAATAATAGAGTATTAGTTTAATTTTTTTCTCCTTTTATTCATAAGATGTAGTTGTTTTATTAGCTATCAGCATGCTTGATGGTGTGATGTGACCTAAAGTTTCTTTCAGCATTCATTAGACATGGCTTTCTTACAAAGAGGAGAATTCAGACTTAAACCTGCCAACTATGTCTCTTTTTTCTGCACCATTATGCATTCCACATAGGCCACACAGGTTGCAAAATATTATTCTGCAAGCAAATTATTCTGTTGCAGTGGCTGCTTTTTTTTTTTTAACATGTCTCTTCATCCTCCGGTTTGCCTTATTTTCTAAAGGCCATATTGTGGGTTTCAAAGGAGATAAATTGATAACTAATGTATTTTAGAAGTCTGTATGATTACTTTGGAATGGGTAATTTTCAAGAATATATGTAAATGTGTACATGCATATAATTCTTCTTGCTTTCAGAGAAATTTTTAAATGGAGATGGGCTGTCATTGGGAAAGGCGGTAACAAGCGCACGTTTAAATCTCACTGACTTCAGATGAAATGTATGCTTAGAAATATTGTTCTGAACAGGAATACTTACCTGACCTAGCACTGGGTGGGAAAAAATGCTTAAGAAGACACAGGCGCATAAAGAACCTTATATGTTTATGCGGCTGCATAACGTGGGACTTGAGCATGATTTATGAGCCCAAGGTAAGCGGCGTCTAAACAGTGGTGGGAAGGTGCAGCTGGCTGCCCGTGGAGCAGGGAACAACCGAGGAAATATCTGCCCGAGGGAGGAGCAGTGGTTGGAAGGGCTGGGCAAGGCTCCCAGCCAAGAACGGGAGCCAAACGTGAAGCCTGAGAAGACCTCCTTGAGCGCAGGTTGAGCTCGGACAAGGGTGCCCGGTGACACCACAGAGAAGCCTCACTTACACAGGGGACACGAATGAGACTATGGTGGTTATTGATCCAATAGACTATAACGGCTCTTTCTCAGCCTGTGGATGTCTGATGTATAGATCTGTATTTAGGGACTCTTAAATATACCTCGTGAAGGACTTCACAGGCCGAAACGGCTTCAGCAGAGGTGTTGCAGTTGGTGGTGTAAATCCTTCTCAGTTCTCAGGTGACTGAGCGTCACCTCCGAGGCTGCCTCACGTGCACACCACACCCAAAAGCTGCAAACATTAGTGTTAATGCTAGGATTTGTGATTTCCTTAGTTCATTTCGTTATGGTCACAGTTTTTAAACCTCTCTTTCATATGGTCAACCAGTAGCAACCAAATGAAAGAACTGAAACCAGCTGGAGACTTTTTGTCACGAAAAAGAAAAAAGCTCCTGAAACCAGCTGTTTCTTTGCGTTCTGTAACTTAGTCTTGCTGTGTACATTAGCGTGGGTTTTTTCTTTCCTGTTTTTTCTCTTTCTTTTTTTTTTTTCTCCCCCCTAAAGCACTTCTGGATTGCATTTTTGCATATGAAATTTCAGCCTAGAGCTAATTGTTACTGTTGGTGAATTATAAACTGCTTAAAGATCAGGTTATAAAGGAAATTCTGGCACATTCTTGAGTACAGTAGCACAAGCTTGCTTCCCTGATACCAAAATAAACCATATTTTCCTCCTTAAATATGGTCTATTAAGTCATCCACAGCTTTCAAATCCTCGTGCATTTCTTTCATGCTTCCCCTGTGGAGTTATCCTTGTTGTTTTGAAAAGGATAGTCTCGAGTCTGAGCCTGTATTTCCAAGTCCTGCTCTTTGTTGCCTAAGGAGTATACAAAGGTTTAGATTGCATCTTTTCAATGCATTATGGCACCGCAGCCTAAAGCCAATACTTGTTTTTTAACTGGCAACCTGCCTGTACGAATGGAGGAAGCAGATTGCCTCTTTGCTGAACACTTAGACAAGGTACTGATTTAACAACAGTGGACAAGCAGCTGGGAGCTGGGCTGTCAGCCTGTCACACACTGACAAATCTGTTGTTCATATTCAGGCAGGATGTTCCAGTTAGATTGCCATCAGTATCATCCATCTACCACAGGCATGCGAGGCGCACCGGCGTCTCCTGCATACCCATAGACGAAATGCTGGTGATACGGCTTTCTGGGGGAATCTCAAGAAAACAGCTANTTTTTTTTTTTTTTTTTTTTTTTTATCCCCCAGTGGTCTCCTGCAATAAGACCAGGAAGGCAGCAGATTCGGTTTTTGCCTCTCTCTTTGTTTCCTCATTTGGTATGCTGGAATTATGCGTGCAAATTGTTGGTTACTCCAATTTCATGTCTCAGGCATGAAAGGAAACCCGTGTATGGAGCCTTACCACTTTTGATAAAGCCATGAAAGCTTTTTCAAAAGCCAATTCAATAAAATGCAGTCTAACTAAAAGAGAAATAATAAAATAAAAAATTATGATTAATAAAGACATACTGAAATTACATTATTCTGGCTTCCAGAAGAATTTTGAACATATTTTCATACAGCCGCTAGATTTGTAACACTAAAATAATACACTCCAGAACTATTTCATTTGCATAGTCAAGCTCAGGCTGTGGGTGAACTCTCAGCTAAAACCTGCCTGTCTATATTCACGTTAATCAGTCGGAGTCAATCTATATTGGGGTTGTATATAAGAGTGGGTGTGGGGAGGGGGTGTTTAGCAAAGCTGTAGAACACGTGCTGTAATTATTTTATTAGAGACATATACTTGCCTATTTCTTTTTTAATTTGGAAAAGCTGCTTTTAAATACTCTGATTATATGTTCAACAGATTATAGTTTTATATTATCTGTCCTTATGTCAAAGTTATCCAATTTGTGGCCCCGTGTGCCCTTTATCTTCTCCTGTTCCAGCTCCAGATCTATAATCCCAAAGCCCACAAAAAGGACTCCTGAATTTAGCTGGAGGGGGGGAAAACGGTACATCTGTATAATTTCATCTGAATTTGTCATCTGATTTTGCTACTGCCTGTTCATCACCTCTGAGTGATAGAAATAACCCACAGCTTTCTCAAGGAGGTGACGGAGGAAAGAGTCCAGTTAACTCACTACTTATTCTCACAGTGGTATATACGATTTTACATTTTCAGACCGGCACTGGTGTAATTTAAAACAGTAATGGCTCTGAAAAGTGGTAAGCTAGTCACATTCTTAGTATTAATCTATATCTTTTTACATGTTACCTTAATACTGTAAAAATCTTAATGCGACACACATTTACGTAGTGTGTAATTTAATCAGCTAATATCTTCGAGCCCTCTTCGCAACCTCTTCAGTATAATACCTTTTCTGGTCAAGAGAGCCATTTAACTTCTCTATGTTTTTCAGAGTAAGGCTCGAGATCTTCTGGAAAAGACCGAGTTCATGTAGATTAGTTAAGTTACCTATCGGAAAGGCAAAGAAGAATCTTGCAATTTTCTGCCTTGTGTTTTGTTTTGGGTTTTTTTGGAGGTATATCCATCAATAAGAAAGTTCATAAATAGCAATTAGTGCAGTACAGATCGCAACAGATTTCCACACAATGCTGGAAAGAATATAAAAGGTCAGTAAAAACACATGTAAAGAAGGCAGGCTGATGATTGTCTATGTTTCTTATGCAATATGCTCCTGATTCTTCATTTTTAGAAAAAGTTAATTTGATGTAATCTTTCATCCCCCCCCAAAAGGAATCTTTGTTATCTTAATCTTCCTTATCTTTCCACACATAAGAAAGGGATAAAACCAGAAATCTATTTTTATAATTGTTTGTGGGGTGGTTTTTTTTATAAAAAATTTTTGTCCCAAATATGAAAACTTGAAAGAATCTCCAGGTGAAGATGCTTTTAAATTCATGAAATATTATTATCTCACTTTGGGTTATATTGAGATGAGGGAACTACATAGCAAATTTCCCAAATGATGAGCTACAGCATTTTTTTTTTTCGTTGAAATCTAGTGCTTGGTCTTTTAAAATAACCCTACAAGTTCATTATGCAGTAAACGTGGGCTGTAGACATGGAAGGTAAAGGCATTTCTAGATCCTTGTTAAAAATATAAATAAAATCTGAGGGAATCAAACCGCTTTTGTGGTTGAATGTGAGTAAAAAGCATGCTTTGAAGTCTTTTATACATGGTCAGATGTGGAGGCTAAGCTCCTACTTTTTGTACACAAAGGTAACAATATCAGTTCCTTATCTTTATAAAGTCTCTGGGTGTTCTTTGCTCTGAAACCTCAGTGATTTTTGATTGTCAGAAAGATTACCTAATAAACCTTCACCACAAACTAATTAATCACTGCGAATACAACACTAAATTGGCAAGCATAAAAAAGCAAATGAGATGGGTGTTGAAGACCGTTTTCAAATGACCTTAGTTAAAAGCCAAGTACAGAGGGTTGAAAGCATCAATAATATTGCACTGCTGGTAAACTTACTTCTTTACTAGAGCTGCCTGCTCCCGGGGTGAGATATTAAGTCGCGCCGTTCATGACTGCACAAACCCTAACACGTTTTGGTCGGTGGGACGGCACTAAGAGCTGAGCATCACCTCTTCTGAAAGCACATGGGACATGGGCATGACTGGGATCGGGTTTATGGTTCCTCTGCCCTTCTTTTGCAATTATTAATTGCAAATATTTTTCTCAAATAAAAGACATTATTGTAGTTATTATCCTGACAGAGAAATACCATTGCATTCATGAGCTAAGGTTTTATTTTACTGCAAGAGGGTGGCGTTGTGGCTATGCAGCAAAAGGGTTTCCTCTGGTCACAGCGGCCCCTGCGAGCTGTGAGAATACCTCTTCCTCATGCACAAGTTTAACAAAGATAAAGTCACCACAAAGTGATATTCCTGACAAGTTTATCTAAGTCTGAGGCTTAGGTCAATATAAGATCTTAGTTCTCCACTTTCTTTTTTTCTTTTCTGATGATTGAATACCACTACAGTCTTATTTATGGCTCAGGTATAGGGTATACCGGCATCACCGCAGGAAATACACTTGTCAAATTTTTAAGCCTTGAAATTAAAGACAGGAGAAAGCTCTGATGTGTTTTATCCTACTCAGATTGTTCCCTCTGTTCAGGGAGGCTAATATCGGGGATTTTGTTCGGGCAGTCCCTGCCAAGGTTGAGATACACAACACCCCCAGGAACACATCGCCTTTGATAGAACAACTACCTCTGCTGCTAATTCACTTTCCTGCGCAGAGCTGCGGAGGGGGTGGCTTTGCTCGTGGGGGCAGAGGGGACCACGGTTCCAGTGGTGGGGGTAGGAAGAAGAGGGGCTGCGGGAAGGGATTGTGAAGCCCCTCTGACACTTAGAAGCGTGGAGGAACAGAGTGGGAAAAAAAATAAAATAAAATTCAAAAGTAGATTAAAAAATACTGCAGCAGTGAACCAAAGCAGTGGGAAGGGTACTGCGTTTTTTCTGGCAGATGAAGGAAGCAAGAGCTGTGTTTCCATCTATAACTACTGCCTGTTAAAGCCTGTTTCTGTATCACTTCGGCTATGTTCTCTCGTGTACCCCAGCTTAACGTCAGTGTTGTGTTTCGTTAACGTGTTGGTTTAGCCGTTCATCTGAAGAGAGGGTGAAATGGGCTTTCTTTCCTGCAGCTCTCAAACGGGTGTCTGCACACCATCTCAGTGGCTTGCTCACTTTTTCCTTCTGATCTTTTGCTTCTTCAACAGTTCCTATGTAAGCCAACGGAGATTGCTTCTGTGTGCCATGTATGTGTGAGCAGAGAGGTGCAGCGACTGACGTGAATCCAGCTGGTACCTCTGCATTTCCCATTCATCCACTTCACTGGAAATCCACTTGAAATCATAATTTCAGATACGTGGACTTTGATTATTATTTCTTTTTCTTGCTAAGTTTGTGGTTCGTTATTTGACAGACTTGTTTAATTTTAATTTCGTAAATTATGTTATAATCCTAGGAAGATGGGCGTGGGGGAATAGATAACCATGGGGTCTTTCATCTCGTGGCACCTGAGTGTACACAGACCCCTCTGGTCTTCAGCCTCCCGATACCTTGTTTGTTCAGCCAGGTACAGTTTGTGAGGCTGGCTCTGTACCATGCCTCGTTTCAGTAGCTAAAGAACGAAGCAAACCTCCAACACTGCTAATACACCGTTCAACTTGGTAGGACTACCAACAGGGATGCTGTGCAACGGGTAGTTGCAAGGTTGAAACCGGTGAGAAGGTTTTAAACAGGGTCCAAACAGACCACAGCCTGAGCTGGACTGCGGGTTCTCGTCATCGCATTTTCATCCTTTTGTCCTCTCCCTCAGCCACGTTGCTTTCACGTGAGTACCGGCGTAATTTGTGCCTCCTTTCACCCCGGCGGTGGGTCCGCGGGGGTGTCTCGGAGGAGCGCGGTGGCCTGCTGCTGGGTCGGGGCCGCTACGAGCTCCCTGCCCGACGCCAAACCTGCCTGCCCAGCTCCAAACACAGACATCGCCTTTCACAAGGAGCAGCAGCCGCCACCGCCGCCGCTCCCAGGGATTTTAATGAATTGGCCACTATTCTCCAACCCACTTATTTGCCTCCTGCAGCCGCCCCCACCCCCCAACCAGTCTCTTTCCGTCCCCGCTCCCGTCCTGGCTGCTCCCAGGCAGCGGAGAGAGGGAGAGAGGAATTATTTATTGTGTGCCTGTTGAAAATGAAAGGCTTTTACATTTTAATGAGCACTAAATAGGAGCGAGGAAATATTGTTCATTAGCTGTAATCTGTGGAATTGCTTGAGTGAACTTCCTTTGGAGGCCGCTTTAAACGGTTCACTCAAGTAAAGCAGTTTGTATGGTAATTAAGGGAGCATTTTTCTGTCAACATCTGTGCTGCTATTTATAACGCTGAAGGTATCTTATTACTCCACCAGAGAAACATTAAAAAGGGTGGGCAGAGGAGAGGTTGTATTTTTATATATATATTATTACTGTTTTCTCTCTTCAAAACCTCTCCCTTTTCCTTGTTTCCTTTTTGCTTTCTTATTCTCTTCTCACTCTGCCCGCCACCCCCCAATTTGCCAAGGAAAAAAACAAAAACAAAAACAAAAAAAAAATCCTGTCCACTGTTTCCTGATCGTAAGGATTATCATTCTGACATCTTTTCATTAATCATACCCTTTGCTCAGCAGCCAGGCAGGGACACTCAAGCTGCTTGGCAAAACTGAGGGGCCCGTGTCTTTGGAAACCGTTCCCCATCCCGCTTCTCTCCGCGGTAAAATAGATGCCTTTTGGCTGGGTTGTCGCAGTGTCCCCGGAGGGGTGACACACCACCACCTCTGTGTGCCTCTGGTGGCACGGCTGCGCTACAGCCAGCCCGGCTCCCGGTGGTCTGCAATGAGGAGAGCGAGGCGATGGGGGTGATGGGGAGGTGTAGCCGTCAGCATATTCAGGGTCGTTATACTATTTAAAATGTGCAGTTGATATTTTGACTTTGCTGCTCTGAGGAAAAGAGTTTGGGTGTAAAGAATGGACCTGGGTTTTACACACAAAAATGGAAGGATTTTTATTTGTTGGCTTTCATTTGATGACTTTTTTAACCCCCACCAGCCGCACTACGCTAGGGCAATAAGGGGCCATCACCAGGTATAGTTTTACCCTTACTTTTTCTCCTTTTGCTTTTTCCTGTACACATAACAATAATGTTCACGTCCTGAATGCTGCTCATTGCTTAGGGATATGGGAAATTGCATCCTCTAAAAGTTGGAGTTGCCGAAGCAGAGATTCACAGTACCCAACTCCGCTCAGCGACGCCTCCCAGCCCGCTTGGCTCCAGGTGATTTCCGAAGAGCTCCGAGCCACCTCCTGTCACGGGTATGTGCAACTCCCGCTTCCCCAAATCTAAATGTCTTCCTCCTTCCTTCTCTTATGTCCTGAATGTTTCATTTATACATCCGCTGGTTTAGTTCTCCCTTTAAACCTCTGACATAATTTTCTCCCTCCCCTGAACTAAATCCAAATCTGAGATGGGTTTTTCTTTGGCGTTTTGTGTACATGCTAAGAAGGCTCCGGAGAAGAGAAGGGAATATGCATTTAGTTCTGTAAAGATTTTACCTTTTTTACTAAAAGAACCTCACAATGCATGTGGAAAAACGCATGTGGATAAGCAAGAACTAGATTTAAAGCTTGTTAGAGCGCACCAAAAACATTGCTCTACAGAAATTAAATATGCTGTGCCAGAGCCAATAACTTTTATAGATTTTCCTCCACCTGTAATGAAGGAAAAACATAAATGACTATCATAAAAAGTAAACATTAGAGATAGAAAATCCCTTTTACAGCATTCAGTCCATCTTTCTGCCAATAACAAGTTGTTCCCTGTAGTATATTTTTCTAGTGATTCCTCCAGTCTGGTGTTAAACATTTCAAGTGATGGGCCTTTCTGCTCCCCCGAGAGATGGGCTGAAAGCTCAGTGCATCTCAATGTCAGGAAGTTTTCCTTGGCAACTTTAATTTCCTCTATCTGTATTTCTTCCTATTGGTCTAGGGATATCCCTATAATTATTTACGTTCCTTTGAATTTTCTTAGCGATGCTGTTTCGGAGGTCTCTGTATTGTAATTCTGTATCACCATTTCATAACTCTGAAGCAAAAATTCCAGCTACACATTTCTTTTCAGTCTTGGCTTACGTTTTAATTTATAGGTAACATTTCCTTAATGTTTTCATCCTATTTACATCGAGAGACCTTATCATATCACCAGACTCAATATCACTGTTCTTTTATTTTAATGGGTAACCAAATCATGAGACCCTGACATCTGCTATTTTTGGTAAGGGGCCAGCACTGGTTTCAGAAACAGGAAAGTGCTTCCAAAGAGAAAAATTACAAGCAAACAGAGGAAAAATAATGGAGAGCAAAACCATCCAACAAGTAAGAGGTATAAAAACAAAGGGGAGAGGTTTTTCAGAAGAAAGCAGACGAGTGAAGGCTTCTGATACAGAAATGAGCAATTTACCTGAAGAGATCGAGAGCCTTTGTAGTGAAGGAGAAACGGAAATTTGTCTGAATCAGCAGCACACATACGTGGACCTGTTCTGGAAGAGCTATACCATGCCTACACGCACCCACCCACAGAGGAGATCAGAGAGGCTACGGGCACTCCTGCACTGCAGCTAATGGATGTTCAGGTGTACACCCGCTTACAAATTGGGATCACAGCGAAGAGCCGAGGGCCGTTTCGCGGGGCTGAGGAATTTGCTCGTCAGTTGGAGCCTTTCCACGAAACCGCTGGCAGGAATGGTAGAGGCTTTCTGCCACGGGCCTTGCGAATATAGACCTGCATCTCCCGGGCATGGCCAATAGGGAGATGCAGTCCAGATTGTGACATATAGGAGTGCTTGAAAAATTAAAACTCTGCCTGGATTTCAGTATGTCTAATTAACTGTGTGATAAACGCCAGAACATGGATCCTGGAAATTTTGTCTATCTCGGTTTTGTTAACATTTGGAGTCTCAGTGAAACGCGTGTATTGGAGGCTTTTGATTGTGCTTGGAAAATCATCTCTCTCGGAGCATCTGAAACTCCAACAGACATAGTGATTTTCCAAATAGCACTGAGAAGAGACATGTTTACTGCGTGGGTTTGACACGAAATGTTTCACAGCGCAGCCTGCTGAATATCTGGAGACAGACTCGGCTCCTCCTCATCTGTTGGACGATTCAAAGACCAGAAAAGGCGGCAGGGAGACATCTATCAAATAGCGTGAGCACAGCTAATAGCAAAGCACCACAGCACGTTTCTTTGCTGAATTGGAAGAAAAAAAACCCGCTTACTAATCAGGAAGTGGATTCATTGCCAGGAGGCAGCGTTAGACCTTCTGCATGTCACACAACTTTACATTTCTCCTGCATTTCAGTGATGAGCTCGTTTTGACTAAAGCACAACTTCCCACAGTTACCCAATCTCGATTTGTCTCATTTTCTTTAATATTTAAACCTTTCAGGTACTTTTCAGCCAAACGCACAGAACTAGCATAGGACAACTCCAGAAGGAATGTAAAGACCTCCACTAGGTGACAATTTGCTGTGACACTGGAATTGTACAATCTGCCAGTAAAGGACTAAAAAAGAAGTCTGCCTAGTAAGTAGTTACTCATATCTCTTACAAGGTGTATTTTATTTTTTTTTTCATGAGCAATTAATTCAATTTAGTTGTTTAATACATCTTATTTAAGAGGCCTCTCAGTGAAATAAAATACCATAGTCAAAAAAGGCAGGAGAGGAGGAACACAAATCTGTACAGTAATTGTTCATCTTCTCCTCAATTCTATTTTTAGTTGTCAAAAAAACAAGAGATGCCAAGTGAAGAAACAACTTTTAAGCATATGAAATGCTTAAAATGAAAATGCTTAAAATAAAAATGAAATTAAATGCTTTGTTTCTATTAAGGTAAGTAAACTATATTTTAAAAACATCTTCCTGTCTTGTGACCAAATTGTTTTTCCCAGCACTTTAATGTGCAGCATTATGTGGCCTCATGTAAACGGCAGCTTTACAGACAGCTCCGGCTCTGCACCCTCAGTGCAGCTCCTTCCAGCAAGAAGCTCACACTCGTGCTTATCTTTAGGAATGTGTAACTTCTACTGGAGCTCAATGGAATTTAAGCCCATGGAGAAACTTTAATGCTTTGCTGAGTGGGAGTGCATTTTAGTATATGCTCAAGTATTTTTCTCAAGAGGCTTACCGTACATAAGACTTCTTGAAAGGCCCTTCTGAGTTAAAAATACCTGCAGCTCTTTCTAATGAGGATCTATAGCATTCTGCTCAACGTAATCAAGGCTCACAACATCTCAAATTTCAAAATCCTTATTATGAAGGAATAAAAAAGGGTTACATTAGATACAATAATCACAGGTTAGAGTGAAAGATTAAAATGGAGAAGGAAAGCAGTAGAGCAGAAATACGTAGGCTTCTCTTATTGAACTTGTTCATTTATAACGTTTCTTAAGCTGTACCGTACTTACCTATAAGCTCTTTAAGGCAAGGATTCATCATTCTGCACCTATACGAGAGGCCTAATGTGGTTCAGGGTGCATTTTAATATTTAAAACCAGATCATTTTCTGTGAGTGTTACAGAATTTATTTGCTTTAATACTGTTTCGGTATTTATTGAATATCTGAACAACACAATAAACACAGACAGACGGGCAATTAATCATTATATTTTCCAAAGATCAAAAACATCCTTCTGGTTTTTTTGGAAGTTACGTCTGAGGTTTCCCAGGTAGTGCACCATTGTAATATAATATTAACACGTGACAGGACATGTTTCAGAGGTCCATTAATACATGCTGTAGATGTGCAGCCTCATGCATTCAGCCACCGGAGGCGTGTATTAATGGACCATTAAAACATGCCCAGGAGTGTCTTAATGCTATTACAGTACGGCTCTGAAAATTTTAGTTCAACTTTTGTATGAAACAATTCTTTTCAAAAATACATTTTTTACTATACTGTGAAAACTCTCCTATCCAGCAAAGAAAGGGGTTTTGTGGCATAAGAATAAGAAGACAGCAGGACATGGATATAAATACCATTTTAATACATTCACTTTTGATTTTATATTGTTTTATAAATAGCATAGTCCTAAGGCCTGATTTTCATTTTTGCTGACCTACCTTTCCACTGCTCAGGAAGGGTAAAGAAGTCTTAAAGTGCCATAAATGTAAATTACCCCCCCAGACTACTTAGCGCGGTTGCTAATTTCAATAGACATTTCTAGGTTTCTAGGTGAGTAAGACTTTTAAGCAGCTTTGGACTTTTGTCAAGGAAGAAACAAAACTAGAAACCCAAGCAGTTTGCCAAATAAGTTTTGCAGTAGAAAGTTAAAACTAGGGAGGGAGAAACTGAAGCTATCACAGGTGGTCAGACTCTTCATATCCTCAGTAAAATGTTCTCACCGACCACACAAGTTTCACAGCTAAATCTCTATTTAATGAACTCTGTTAAACAATGTTATCATTCAGTTCTGTTATTTTATTACTGTTGTATACCAATAATACAGAAATTGTTGTTTTCATTATGCTAGTACAGCAAACAATCATCCATGGTCTTATACTAAATCCTGAGCTATCACATACTGCAAGCTGTGGACCAAACCTTCTCCTCCCATGTCATCCTCTTGTTTAAAAGTCAGGAGCAGCATAAAGAGCTTGGAAGTACTTGAGCCTGGCTACAGAAGATTTTTTTTAATGATAGTGCTTTGAAAGAAGGCCACAGGCCACCCTTTAAAAAGTTTGCCACCCATCCCCCCCAAAAATATCATCTTGGGTCAGCTTAAAAATTGCATTCGGATTTTGCCTCTATTTATTTATCCATGTATTACTGCATGCCACTGCATGTAGCTGAAGCCACCAGACATTTTGAAACGGAGTGTTGCAACACATTGTTCAAAAAAGATTGTAACTATGTATCAAAGCATTGTTTTTCCATGTTTCTTTCTAAAAACTATTTAAGGGAATTCTTTGCCTCTTTCTGAATTAGTTTTCTGACAGAAAAGTCGCGGTGGAGCTCAGCATTTAGGCTAGCACCGCTTAGGGCTGTGTATTAACCATTATCATAATAATAGCATTACACTGTTATTACGTATTACTCCTCCTCTGAAGCGCATAAGTAGAGTGAGCCATAATTTGTAAATAGCAGCGCTGCTTGAGCTGCACTTTTTGTTCACAGTGCTGCAGGAGGAGCATCGGGACAACCCCAGGTTTAACGGCAGCATCACCACCTCAGAGCATCGGCTCCTCAGCCATAAATCCTCGGTGCCCATCAGCGCACGGGCAGGAGGTCTGGAAGGATGCGTGGCTGAGTCGCTGGTGGGACATGGTGTGGATCTGGGACTGTTCTTTTCCTGCCATGTTCGTATGAGAGGTATGGCGCTTGTCAGCCTCGGAGCGGGAAGATCTGACTGATGGGAATAGAACAATGATCTGGAGCATTGTAACAACCTGTTGGATGTGAGAGCTTTTTTCCTGTTTTTCCTCTCCCGCGCCGATTTCAACTGTGAGGAGTTTTTTCAGAAGCTTTTTGAAAGGAGGAAAAAGGGATTAGGGGGCACTTGGTTTCGAGGGGGTAGCGGGATTTGTCTGGATGCGGCGCTAAGTTCCTATGTCTGCAAATACAAAGAAAGGAAGCTTTTATTAACATCCCTACTCATGAACGTAGCCTGTAAATTCAAAACCCGGTGATGATGACTGAGGTCTTATCAAGGCTGATGGTGTCAGTGTCATCGTGCAGTGTTGTTCAGTAGGTACGGCAGTGTTGTTGGCTGTTGCCTTCCAGGATGAGCTTGTAGCCTTCCTCGTAATTAGATTTTTCAGTCGTAAAGCAATCCCTCAAAATTACACGTGTGCTGAAATGAACTATGTCACTTATTTTATTTGAGGTTGAAATTATACATACATATAATATCAAAATTACTTATAATAATTTAATCCAATTAGAGGAAAATACATGGTTTGGACCAGGAACTAGAGACAGTGCTAGTTAGGCACTGCAGTGTTTAACTTTTAAGCCTGTGGCTGCCAGAATTTAATATAATCCAGTATTAAACACCTCATCTTCCTCTACAGCTTAGGTAAAAGGCCATACGCTCCAGAAGGATTATCCAAAAAGTGAGAGCATGGAGTGGGAAATCTAGTAGATCTAATCAGTAAGCAAAGAGCTATCTCGGAATTTATGATAGATTTGCTTCAGGGCTCTTTAGGGGTGTGAAGGAAGGACCGGGATGTAATGCTGGACCTGATTATGTGAGGAGAATGGGACTGAGAGAAGGAATCAAAAGCAGAGAAGAGCGGGATAGGGAAAAGGAGTGTCTGTAGGGGAAGAAGCTGAGACAGTCAAGCTTGGGGCAAACATGCAGAAGTCCAGCTCCATTACTGTGTGCTTTCCTCCTCTGCTCAGAAGGGCCTGGATTCTTTCCTTTTATTTTATATGGTTTATATATGGTTTATACATTATATATTTATTATATATTGGATTGTATATTTATTGCATATTTTTATATTCTATTATTATTTTAGTCTCATGCATTACTTAAAAGAGGGCCATTACTATTTACAGTCAGGACTCCAAGATGTATCTGTGATTTACAGCTTATCCAACCTTAATTCAGTCCTTACAACCTGAAAAGTAGATGCAACATGGTTTTGCTATAACTAGCACTGTTGTGCTGCTTCCGATACATAAACTAGTTAGATTTAGCTTGGGCACTATGCAGTCTAGATTATTATAATTATCATAAAATCGTAGAACAGTTTGGGTTGGAAGGGACCTTTAAAGATCATCTAGTTCCAACCCCCCTGCCATGTGCAGGGACACCTCCTACTACACCAGGTTGCTCAAAGTCCCATCCAGCCTGGCCTTGACCACCTCCAGGATGGGACATCCACAGCTTTCCTGGGCAACCTGTGCCAGTGTCTCCCTCATATTTATGAGCTGGGGAGCTGTCTGTTCCCTGCCCAGGCCATGCTGTGATGGAGCCATGCAACAAGAGGGATGACACACCTGAAGCGGTCTGTCTGGTGGGGAAGGGGGCCAAAGGCTGAGTGACTTTTAAGACAGACTTAAAGAGACTGCTGTTCCCCTCCTAAAAGGCAGCTCATGGGAGTGTTGGCTCTTAAGATATCTGGAGTTATACATAAAATAAATGAGAAGAATATCGTGCATGTATTGATCATTAAAGTCAGGTCATAATTACTACAATCAGTAAGTAATGGAATTAACAGATATTTATACAGCACTTCGGGAAAAAAAAAGCAAGAAGCACAAAAGTGCTCTGTACAGCTAAGTACTGGCTTTAGTGTTATGATAAATGATGCAGGTATGACATCCCTCAGCAAGTGCCAATTATCCTTAGAGCTGTTTCAGAATGACTTTTGCAGGGTTTTTTGAGCACATCAGGAAAGAGGGACCTATTTTATAGTACAAGCACCCTTATTGAATGCCGGTTCAGCTGGTGTTTGACCTACGAGCCATATGGCTGTCTCTGGAAAGGTCCCAGCCTAGTCGTGCCTCAGTTTTGAGACTGAGGCAAGTATTCCAATAATTATTTTTTGACAAAAGTAGTGAGATTTAAAATACGGTATTGTTCAAAATCATGCTTCGTTATGCAAGTGCAATTCAGAAATGGCAGAATTTGGTTTCCCACGCAGCGCTGGCATTGCCCAAACACAAATAATTGTCATCTGAATTTTAGTTTTCCAAAGGCAACTGTCTGGTCAAAACGGCTTGGTCCCAGGTCCTGTTTTAATTAAAGCAAGAATTTAAGAAGTTAATTAGCCAGCACTGGTCCTTTTCAAAAATTCTGCGGCTTTCACAGGTTTCCAGATGAAGGAGGTAGAAAATTCCAAATGGTTGTACTAAAACCTTGTTTTCTACCCTGTTTTGTGTCAGCTTCTGTAGTGATAGGGGCAGACAGGGATAAAAAAATGCATTCAAATTCTGATTCCAAAAAGCCACATGAAAAAGCTTCTATAATACTGCCCCATGATGTGCTCGGAGATTGATGTGTAATGATAATGATGCATAAAACAGCTCCCGTCTTTTTCTTTCGAAGGCTCTGCAGTTCCTTCTTTCTGGGTAAACCATGTCAATGATACAATTTGGAGTGTCTCCTGGCAAGAAGCAGTAGCAGCTGCTTCACACACAGGCATGACAGGTGGAAAAGGGATCCACACCTCAAACAAGACTGTGATATACTTCCTTTAATAGTCATGAAGAAATCATTGAAAGACGTGCTATCACATTTTAAACAAGAAGACAATAACAAAAATGATCTCTCTTAAAAAAATGTGTCTCTAGAAGACATGTGTGGGAGGAAGTATAAAACCAGACTGGAGAGTATTTAATATATTGTCTTGAACGTAGCACTGTTGTTACTGGAATAGCATTAAAAACCTGCAAGGTGTTCCTGGGAAATTCCTTCACTGGCGTGGCTTTAACCTACCGCCGCTTAAGCAGCAAATACTAACGGAGACTAGATGGGACGTGAGAAGAGAAAATCAGAGTATCAATGCACAAATGCTGACTACCATCTGGCACAGATGTCATTTACTGCTGTTCATGAATCAGGAACCAGTTAAATTTAACAGATTTAAGCAGTCTATCTACCCTTGTGCAATGCTAGGTATTACAATAATTATTCTTCAGAGTTGCAAACTATACTGTTCATTACCTTGTGAATAGAAATTCTTGATAATTTTTTTTAATTTAATTTACTTTTTTTTTTAGTTTTTAGGTTTAAGGTCATATTCCAAATACACAAATCACATAATCTAATAGTGACATAAACATCTAACAATAGTAATCTTTCAGCTCTAGAATGTGTGTGTTTCAAGGCTGCTTTTTGAAAGAGAGCTATCAGGAATAGTTCGCTGAATGGTGGGTTTTTTTCATTCAGTGGAATGGAAGTGGAAGTTTTAAGCTTAATTTTTTAGAAAACACATACAAATTATTTTTTTTCTAAGAAATACGGTTATTTTGCTGATTATCTGTGAATAAAGCTTTATGTACGGCATTATGTAGCCATACATATATTTATTTAAATATGTACATTATATAGCATTAAAAAAACCCATAGCAGAATTGCAGATAATCTACTGTGTTTGCATCTTAATTTCTGGAGTAATATTTACGTGTTTACAACGTTCAGTGATTAAGTTAAATGCCCTCTGTCCAACATTTCCGTATAAAAATAAACCTCTGAATACATGAGCTGTTTATGAGCTGCAAATGAATATTTGGAGGTATCGTTATTAATAATGGCAGCCAGTTTATTTTGCTTATGTGTTGGGTCACAGAAAGCATCCTATACGGGTGATAGAAGATATCAATTTTATTAAAGCTTTATCAATTTCCAACCCCTTGGACTCTTAAAATTTGATGTAACTAGATTTTTTCCTACGACAACAAAAAGTGCTTTCGGAAGTTTGCTTTGGCAGCCTGGGCCAAGAAACAAAATTACAGTGTTTTCCTCTAAACAGAAAACAAAATGCAGTTTAACGTGGGGAAGCAGTGAAAGCAAAGGGAAGCCCAGCCACCGCGCCAGTTATAAAGCCTTTTTAAAACATGGTTGCTTCTAGAATTATACTGTTAGCATTAACTACTCTGCTAAATGTAATTTCAGAGCAGCTTGGCTATGCTGGGACCAATAATGTTTCAGCAGATGTTAACAGTGAGGGAATTTAAAGATTACAGAGTTTCATGGGTGTAGTAAAGCTGCAGTGGGAACAGAAATATTACCGTAGCTGTTATGTTCTGAGTGCACCACATTTACTGACAAGTAATACATGAGTGATAGTGAGGACCAGGGGAACAGAACTTTATACTTACTGGTCAGCAGCCTATAAATTCCATAAATTAAACAAAGTTTTATGTATTTTTCATTTCTTTTCAGAATGATCCTCTCTAAGGGCCCCTGCTTCATGTTAATTCCGTCGACAAAGCGTGGCTCTGCCTTTCAGCCTTTTTTTCCATAAGGGTATTTCCCCACATATACGTTCCCTTTTCCTCCTCCCACTGCCCTCCACTCGGAAGGTTTTCACAAGCGGTGCTTTCTCCCCAGCGATCCTCCGTGGGTCAAGCCTTGACAATTCATCGAAGAGCCACAGAGATCAGCTTCTGCAGGAGGAAGGCCATTCACAGAAAGACTTTTTTTTTCCAAAATGGGGCCAGCCACTGTGTGCAGGACTTCGGCCCACAGTCTCAAGGCAAGGACATAACCATCATGACTTACTGAGACCACTAGAGATTTACAAATTCATGGAGAAGTTGATATCCTTTAATTGGCCTTCCTAAGACGTTAGAGATGCAAACCTGAGATGAACAAGGCAAACAAGAAGGAAATAGCAATTGCCACCATGGAACAATGTCCAATGCAGTTCTAGCAGTAAATGGAGTCTGGGGGTAAATTAATTGGCCAAATATTATATACAGGTGTCAGATGTGAGGTGTGTGTCCGCTCGTGGATCTAGCTACAGAGGCGGAGCATCAGCTGAGTGCATATTGCAGAGACCTGCAGAAAGCAGGAACTGCTGTATCTGAGCTCAGTTACTTAAGTGTGGATAAAGTCTGAAATTGAATTAATTTAGAATTTTATGTTTAGTTGCTATTTATCCGGTATTCAGCTTTTCGCGATGATGCCAGTCAGCAACAGCTTTGCTTACCAGTCAAAGAAAGAGAAACTAGGCTTTTCAGAGAAATGAAGAAAAGAAACAAAATTGATGGTATTTTCTATCAAAGAATGAAACAGATTATAGTTTAGAGTGAATATATCCCGCACTGCTATGGAAAGGAGACCAGGAGAAGGTATTTAATGTATTCTTATTTTAAAGGCATGCTCTCATAGACTATACAGGGCTTACTGACTTCTTTTCAACTTTCAGGGTGGGCATTAGGAGGGAAACGGATAACCTTTTGTCAACTTCTCCCAGCCCAAAGTTCAGTACAAGGCATCACCGCTGTAAAAGTTCCCTTCCCGTGATGCTGACTGTGCAGAGCCCACTGCCAGTGTTGGTCCTGCCCCAGACCTTTCTCTACATGAGTCAATGTGCTTATGAAAGAAAACAACACAGTACCAGTACGGTGCTCGTTAGGTTAGAAGATCGCAATACAGCAGACTACATAGTGAAAGCCTTTTTATTTTGATGGCAGTCTTTCACTGTCTATCATAAACTTAGTGAAGCAGGCTTTCTCTATCCAGCTCTCCTTTTATTGGGCACAAATCACTGCTGACAGGAAGTTTTATGCCTAAATCCGTTTACTGTCCTTGTTGGTAGTCTTTAAATTAATATTTATAAGCTGAGAGGGGCCTAAAAGGATGCAGCAGTAAAATACCTAAATGCTTCAGTTTGGCTTGAGCTGAATTTTCTTCTTCTCAACCACTGACATTCCTTAATTACTAGTGACCCAGGCATGTATTGTCTCCGCTGCTCCAAGCCTACAAATCACTCCCTTCCATTGTATTGTGGCTGACAAAAGGGGAGGTTCAAAGCAGACTAGTTTGTATGATATATTGGATGAATAGGTGTGGGTACAGGGAGAAGAGAGAGAAAAAGAAATACCTTCAGAGGAATGCCTTAAGAGAAGCAACTTAAAGCGGAAACAAATGATTTGGCTATGAGAAAAAAATGAATAACATTTGAATTGGCAAAAGTAACAGATTTAGTTGCTATAATTTTTAAAACAGTGGAAAATAAACCAGAGGGCATACTGAGCTCAGAAAAACTCAGCTGGGCATATACAAATCCTGAATGGATGATACATACGCACACCCTCAGCAAAATGACCATTTTCATTAAATCAATATGAAGGACACTTCTTTTGCATATCAAAAACTGTTGGGCAAGCTGAAATTAGAACAAAGCTGATTAAAAGTAAAATTTTGTTGCATTCAATCTTTTCCTCCTTTTTGTTAATATTTTTTTTTTCCTTGACATCTTACTTGTGTCAAAATAGGTGAAGGGTGTGCAGCAAAAGAAAAGCAAATATAATAAAAACCAGATCAGCTGTCACCACCTTAGCACATAAACACATAAAAATAATGAGGCTGCCTAGACTGGAAAAATGTGAAGATAACAAATGGTGGAGTCATCTTAAAATGCCATTCTAGGAAAAAAAAATCATAAAAGAGAAGGGGGACAGAAGGTTCTGGCCTGCAAGGGTGAATCTGCACCCTGGTTCTGATGCAGATTAAGTTGTGGCACATGAATCATTTTATGTATGTATGGGAGGATCCCTAAACAAAGGTAGCAGATAGTCATCCATGCAAGATGCAATAGACCCAAGTCACCATTGTCTGTACACTGAAATCTTTTTCATAAAGAATGAATGAGACTTTTATGTTTTCCAGGTAACAGAGAAACAACTGATTAGCTTGTAATAGAACCACTGAAACATGCAAATAGAGATCTTTCTAATCTACTACTCATGTCCTTGTACCCACTAGATCTCTGTCTGTAGGGACTGTCTAAAAGGTGGGTTAATAATATCCATTTCGTTTTGGGAATGAAGCCATTCATCACCCTATTTTCTTTACTCTGCAAAGGCTAATTTGGGGACCTAAGTGATAATTTTTGCTTAAAACTTCTGTTGACTATTTCATATATTTGCAGATTTGATTTATTACGCTTGACCAAACTTTCTCCTACATCCCTGGCTGCTGTACCTCTGAACCAGTGTGCTGGTAAGCCTTCATTGCTTCCCTTCCCAGGAGAGCTATACTTCATACATGCTACATTCACACACTACAATAGGATACACTTGATTAGGGGGAAGAAGACTGGGAAATAAACCACTAATTCTTTAGTACCTCAAAACTGCTGTTCTTTTGTGTTCAAAAGCCTAAGCTGCCTCAGGTAGTCTTCAAACTTCTTTATGAACAGTGCTCCTGCCAACGGGGATAGCTAATGAATATAACAAGCCTACTCTCATGATTATAAACCAGGCACGATTATGTGTTCTATTAGAATGACTCAGACTCCCCCTAAATCCTATTCTTCCCAAGCAAGATAAAATTATAAGACTTGTAGAATAAGCCGATCATCTGCTGAGGGCAACTAATTCCCATATAAGTCTCTCTGCTCTTGGGTAATCAAGCATCCAAAGTGATTCATTCTAGAGCTTAAAAGGAGATGGCATTTTGACACCTGGGCCACTGCCCTGAGTCTCCAGACACAAAGATACACATGTGAAACTTGAGGCAGGACAAGGGGATGTGACGGGATGTGTATGATAGTAGAAAGCAAGATGTAAAATGCAGGATGATGCAGGACAACAAATGTAAACTTAATGAGTACTAAATCAGCCAATTAACTCTTAGGTCACTATTTTTTGACCTCACTCTTCTTTCTCTTTGCACAAACAAGCAGTGATAGATAAGGTTGAAAAAGCAAAATGTAACAACATTTCCAATCACCTTTTTTCCTTGAGTTTTACTTTTCACCCTTCAAATACATTAATTACTCAGGAGTACTTTTTCTCTGTGCCAATGGTTCTTTACACCTACAAGGAGTTATTCAGCCTTCCTTGAATTGATGTCTCCATTCAAGTGAACCATAGCGAACAGTAATCAGGGCTGCATTTTTTCTTAGGCCTTACAAAAATTATAACTTTAGCATCCTTTTGTTTAGATGTTGATTCCTAAGGCAGACCGTGGGGCTGTCCAAATTCAAACAAGATATTGACATATTCTGTGCTTTTTCAACTTCTTTAGGGTTATTTGAGTGCCTGGTTTTGCTTATGCTTTTTCTTAAAGAGAAAAACATAACTGGAGTACTAAAGCAGTTTATAAGTGTTTGGAGAAAAAAAGGTCTAAATACCTCCATTTTGTTCTAGCTGTTCGGCAGCTAAAGTAATACTGTTAATGTACTGTTTCATTTTTTCCACCACCAAGACTGAAGGCAGTATAGTTCTCAATAGTGTGTCAGAAAGTCTGGCCTACCAGCCGTAAAATGGCACAGCAGTTACTAATAGCTCCTCCTTATTCTGAACTTTTTTTTCCCATCAGAAGATGCCTGTGTGGAGTTTTTCCATGCAAACATCACTGAAAAAGTCCTCACCATGTAGTAGTGTTTTCCTTTCAAGTTGGATGAAGATTACACACGCACGCAACCAAGCATTTGTTGAAGGAACCTGTGCCTATGGCTGAGGCATGCTTGCTGAATGGACTGCCGTACTTTCTAAATGCTCTTTTCTTAGTGCCCTGGCCTGAAACAAAGCCCCATGGCAATAGTTTTCCATAGCTGAGAGACCTTTAAATTGAAATGTTTGGAAATTGCCTTTCCATTGGCTCCAACACATCGTTCTCAGTAGCCCACCTACTGTAACTTCCAGCTGCCCGAACAGGGACAGAATAGTCAGTTCCCTCTTCCCTGCTGTGCTGGTGTGCAAGCTTTGCTCCTCTGGGGAAAAATCCTTTAGAAATCGGGTATTTCTGCCTTGCACGCCAGCACGCTGAATATCTTAGCCAGGATGTAAATTTTATGTTAAATTATTTTACACTTAGAGGGTAACAGCTGTGACTGAGTTTTGCGTTGGGATTCCTAGATGGTGATCCTGATGTTGTGGGGAGTTCATGAAAGGCTTTTTTCTTTTAATGTACTGTTCTTGTCTACCTCTGCAGGTGGCTCGTTGTTTGTTATCTTGCCTTGGTTCTGTTCATTTCCCATTGCTCTTCCTCTGCTTTTCCACTCGCTATCCAGAATGTAATAGAAACAGCTTTTTGGATTGAATAAAGTCCATTTCTCTCTCTTCTCCACACATATCTTTCCTCATTCTTTTAACTTAGGGCCTTAATGCCTCCTCTTCACCGCCCATCCCCCATTTCCCTGGTAAATTTTTTGCTGGGGGGAGAAGGGCAGGGGATCAGGACAGAGGAATCACTTATTCTTATGACCTGAACTAAGATAAGACAGTATTTATTATAAGGGTTTCATGCGTCCTGCCCGAAGTACACAGGATTTCCTTCAGGTCATGGAGTTCTTTAGAGAGGCGATGGGATTTGGGTACTTAGATGCCTTGAAGTCTGATCCTCCATCTCTTCTCCCCCTGGGCTGAAAAGATGAAATCTTGCGGTGCTTCACATAGCAAGGTCTCGGTACCAAGACTGATGCTGTCTTCAGAGTCTGAGGGAATTACAGCCATCTGTGTTTGGCCAGAGTTATGAAGGGCTGGATGGTAAGGAAGTTAGAAATAAAAGGAACAGGAAGGATTCTTCAGTCTGCAAGAAGGCTTTGGATGTCCACATCCAATCCGTTCTCTAACCAAACTCCTCTGAGGGCTAAAACCATAAATAAGGAGCTCTGAGCTGCAGCGCGAGACTTCAGTGCTGCCACATCAACAGCTGTAAATCTGCTCTCGAGCTCTTCTTGCTTACCCTGTAGGGGAAGCAAAATTCTGCCTGGATGAGGCAGTAGCATTTGGCAGCAGCACTCTGGCAAACAGACTTCCAGATGTTTGATGAGAATGACAGCCTCAGAGTGGGAGTGCTTGAGTGTGTGCATGCATGCCACTCTTTAAAATTCAAGGCTAGCTCGCAGCATTATCAGGGAGTGAAAATGTCAAAAGAAGTACAGTGTTCGTAGCAGGCATCGCATTTCAGGCCTTAGGAGAAGAAAACGAGGGAAGGCAGCATTGAATCAATTTTAAAAATAAAGAAAGGGAAGGCCCAGTAGTTCGAGCAAGTTTGGGAAATGTGGAACAGCCTGTTACCCCCAGCCCAAACCTGTGTGCCAGCACTCGTCTGGCCTCCTTGAGGGGTATTTCGGATCTCTGTGCCCCATCGCATCTCTTCTGTAGCTCCCCCCCCTTGCCAGGCCCTGTTTCCAGCTGCCCTGCATTCAGGAAAACGGGCTCTACGCTTTTCCCTGTGATGTCTGGCTCTTGCTTCTGACCTTCTCCTGACTTCTGTCACGGATGTCCTTGACTGCTGTGCCATTCCTCCAGTTCCCCCCTCATGCTGTTGCGTTTTTTGCTTTCCACACACCCCAGTTTTCCTCTGTCCCTGAGGTTGTGTATCTTCCTTCTGTCCATCAGCTGCAAAGTCAATGCCATTTGCATGCCATTGCACAGCACATGGCTTATGCCGTATCCTTTTCTCTCATCCTTTGTCTATATTGCCTACATAGGTTGCAGGTATAATAACAATATGTTAACCTGATCTTCTTTTTTTCTTTTTCCCATTATCTGGAATATTACCCTAGATTTTCCTGATTTATTGCACATCTGAGTGGAAAAATATATAGATAAGTGAATCTACTAAGTAGCATTATAATTTCCCAAACACCTTTTTTTTCCAAGTTTGAGAGATAATCATGTTCTGATTCTAATCATGTCTATTTCCATATTGGTTTATTTCCTTGTGATGAAAGCTTTTTTTGAAAATCATGTACTGAGGGCATAAGTATTTATTGGTACAAAAGTGACAACATTTCTGTGTTCCAATTTGGATACGGTCCCCTCTGTGTGGAATTCCTGCTTTCCAAAACATCTCATGCATGTTTCTCATTTACCTGGTGATCTTTGCAAGTGTACGTATTTTAAATTTAAGCTTTGTTATCCCTGCAGAAAGGCAAAGCATTCGCTTCACACATCAATATATTACAATCTTTCTTTTTTTTCTTCCACTCGAATGTAAATCTCCAGTAATATGACCCTGATATCCCTTTGCAAAGAGAAGAATCTTGGTTTGGTTTTGTTTGGAAAGAGATTTCAGGTGGATCGGGCAGTGTTGGGCAAGGCATCTAAGGGTCACAGTGGCTGAGTGCAGTAATTGCACCTTCCTGCCTCTGTGAGCCATGCTGAAACACAGTTTTTAACAAAGGACTTATACATTATTCTGATAACCACTGCCCTTCCCGTAAAGTATCTGTACCACTCTGCTGAGGGTAAGAAAGCTTATGGCTCAGTGCACTGCTCTTATTCCAAAGCCTCTGTCGTCTTCCCTAAATAAACACAAGGGACCGATGCTTCCCCTGGTGTAACACCACTGACCTCTCTGAAATTGCACCGGGGATGAATTTGATCAGATTTGTCGTCAAAGCCATTTTGTACCAGCAGGAGCACAGGCGAACGAGGCGAGCCATCCCGCAAGTCCCGTCCAGGGCTTTTCAGTTGCCCCCGCTATTACCCCAGGCTCCTTCCTCACCTTAGGCTGAAGGGAATGATAAGGTCCGACTTGTCAGGACTTATTACTTATTCACGAAACTATCACACCTTTGACACATCTGTCAGTTTTTATACAAAAAACGAATGAGCAAGGATGCTGAAGTTTCCTTTCAGCGCACTGGAGGGCAGTCCTTTTTACCACACCCTTAAGGCTTTCATGTCAGGGCTTAGTTGCAATGACAGAGCAGTGTGAGAGAGCTATCATTTTGTCTGGCCATACTATGCTTTCCTCTGGACAGATTATACTTGCCCCCCGGTATTTAGGAGAATTAAGCTTTCATCCTTTACAAAAAAAAAAAAATGCGTATAAATAAATAGATGCGGGATGTAATTGTTATAAATATGTAACATCAGGCACCTAATTTACGTTAGAGTTACGGGTTAGATGAAGATATTTCCTTATTTGTCAACACTTCCTAAAATAAATCTGGCATGTTGCCACATCATGGAGATGGGTCTTCTGCTAGAGCAGACAGCAAAATTTTTGTAAAAACATGAAATGAAGAAAGGCAAAGCACAGAATAGAGCAGTACATTTTCTAATGAGTTTGTGGTCAGATCTGTAACTTAAACTTGACAGTAGAATCACAAAATTCAGATTAATACAGAAGCCACCAGGGATCTTAGGAAACATTATGTTCAATAGAGTGTATGGCTAACGGTTACAAAGTACAAAGGATATGGATAAGCATGGCTGATTTATGAAAATTCTGCCTGTACACAGAATGTATTTATTCCAGCATTTGGGCTTTGGTTGCATTTAAAATTGAAAGAAAGGCTGCTTATTAATTTTTCATGAGCTTTTTTGGCTATCTTATTTGGGGCCAAGTTCCAAGCAATTTGCTGCATGCTTCTCTACACACAGTCATTACGTAGCCTGAACTTCAGAACTGGTTCTAAGTTTCCAATGCTTCGATAATCCTGTTTTCACAGTCCCCATTTTTCTAAAAATCACCATGACTAGGATCATTAAATCATTAATATCCCCAGGGAAGAGAAAGAAAAGGATGCATGTACAACAAAGTTCTTCGGTGCCAACCAGTACACCACTGTGGTCTGAGCTTTTCTTCAGAATCCATAATGCATTCAAAACCTGAAGTTCATAAACTAAACTTTCGTGATACATTCCCATACCGTCAGTGAGCTTGTCAGCCCTTTGTGAGCACATTTGGCTTATCCATATTGCAGTTCTCATGAGTTTTGGTGACTTCTTTTTATTACAGTAGGTGCCTAAAAAGTGCAAGGTATTAAATAATAGTATTGCTTTTAAGTGTTATGAAAATACATGCCTATAGGTACTGTATACAGAGTGGAGCCACCTTTTGTAAAGATGTAATGCTTATTCAATCACACAGTTTGCATGTTTGTGTATACGCATGTGTGTATTTTAACCTAATCAGGTTTTAATCTATTTGATTACTTCAGACAAATTTGACAGAACAGAAATCTCTAAGATTTTAAAAATCTTCTACTGTTTGTGGAAGGATGGATGGAAAGATGGTGAAGAAGAGACACCCAATAAGGACCCTGCCTAATGACAAGACTGCAGAGTGAGTTCATGCATTATTAACCATAAAAAATCCACACCGTATATATATCTATATATTTCTCAGAGAGTGTGAGAGATGGACCATATGTGCCCCACCCATGGGAAAAGCTTCAACTGTACTTCACAATTAATTATGAGACACAAAGCAATAGGAAGTGGGGCCTCATTAGTTCTGTTCTTGTAAAACTACTTATTCACGTTTTTATTTTCCTTCCATGGCACTTCCAAACATAGATAATGTGACACTTCAATGTACCTCAGGACTTCTTTATATAGTTATTTTGCTAGTGCTTTTCAATTGGTGGTAAAAAAGAATGAGCACATATGCTAAATACCATAAATCGAGTACAGTTATTCTTTCTTGTGCACCTATTACTCTCTTAGTCCATATCTTCTCTTTAGTAGTAGTTGTAATAATAATAATAATAATTTAAAAACCCACAGACTCTCCTCAGTGATGTAAGAGTTGTTCCGAACATTAAAGCTAGCAAAGGCTGATTCAGGAAAGATAAAGTGGACTGAGCCCCCAGACAACATTTCTCAATGCGTATCTGTGTATTATCACTTAAACATGATTCTCATGGTCATCCTTAACATCAGTGAAATTGAACTGCCTTCCTGACTCTCACTGGGGTGTGTCTGTATATGGAGAGGGGAAGAAAGGGTGGTAATTGCAACAGGAACATCTTCAGATGAGCCAGAAATGTCGTGTGAAACAACCGCTTTTCCCTGCTTTGTATTCTGCCTTCATTTCCAACTTATTGGAGAGACGAATGAAGGCAGTACACAGACAGAATAGCAAAATGGCCATAAAACAATTACATCATCGAAACTAACATCATATTCTGTGTCCTAATTACTTAAAATGTGGTGGTCCAGAAATGATGCTTCAGTTCCTTCCTCAAAGTATCCTGACTGCAGCTAAAGTCAGATCAATTTGGAAACAGCGAAAGCCTTGTTACTGCACTTTTGCAGAAAAAATCTCACCACTGCATTGGCGTTCCCATTCTTGCACAACTCGGTTCATGTATTACTGCAACAGATTCAGAGCATGGTATCTACCAAGAGCCCGACCTGGCTCCCACTGAAGACAGTGGCAGGACTCCCTTTGACTTCGACTGCAGGTGGATCTGAGGTGGAACGTGAACGAGCAGATACATCCTGGATGTTTAAGAAATGTATTGACTCTCAGGCATCAGTTTTGCCCAAAGCAGAATGAAGTCAAACAACAATGGAATAATGATCTTTGTTTTGGAAAGAAGACAACAATGGGGGGTGGTGGGTGGGAGGGGGTAAAAGCGAAGCACTCCTAATTGTATTACAGACATAACAGGATGCAGAAGTGTGTGATGAGGCCCCGCTACAGCAAAGCGGCTAAGCACAGGCTTAAAATTAAGCACTTATTTAAGGGTTTTGCTGAATAAGGATGAGATCATTCACATACTTAAAGTTAAATGCATGCTTAAGTGCTTTGCTGAATCTGGGCCCAGATACATAAACCATTAAACAGTCACTTTAAGAAAACGGTGGAAAGCTGTTATACAATTTCTAGACCTTTTAAGTCATATCTCCTACATTTCCCACTATCTCTTTCTTATTAGCTCAACGAGGAGGTTTTTAAAGCTCCAGTTCACCAAAAACGATAATGTTCATTGCTACCCGATTGTAATTCAAATTGCTCCGTGCAGCCCCAAGCATGTGTTCAAACATATAATCAAGCAAACAGGGGACTTGAGTCTTGCCAGTTGGAATACTGTCGGTCGCAGATGCTAGGCTTTTTTTTTGGCCTTTTTTTNGGGGTAGAGAGGTTGATAAAAGCTTTCCTTTGCTGTCCATTTTTTGGTGCTCTGTTCCTGTGGCTTGGGTTATTTGGGTACATGTTGCTTTGTGTCTGTGAGGGCTCTTTTTTTTTTTTTTTTTTTCTCTCTCTCTCCCCGTCTCTCCCCTGGTCAGAGAAGCACTACTCATCACCTGGAGTGAAGGCTGACAGGAATGAACATAGGCAGGAAGCAGCGTGACACACACATTGTCATGCATGACTGACCAGCAGCCATCAACAGCAATTAAACATCGAGAGCACTGGATCCTTTTGGACAGGTTCAAGTTTCCTGGCACTGCCGTGATTAGATGTTTTGCACTGTTTCCCTGTAGTCAGTATGTGACACATTCCCTTTTGCTTGCTCTTTTCTGATATTTATTTTTGCACCGTCCTGGTGTTAGCATCTTCGCATGGAAAATTAATCACTTAAAAAGGGATCATTATGGAGGAGATTTGTGGAAAAGGTTAAAGAGCAAATGGTTAGAAAAAAATTAGCTATTTTTTTGAAACACAAAATTCCTCCCCTTCAGTTGAAGATTATAGTGTTCAAAGTATTTTTGAATAACCATAGGTGTGTACGAGATTCAATGAGAGAAAACTCTGTGAATGGCAGAAGCCAGCGAAGAACAACACGGGCCTTTGGGTTTACCCAGCTGACTGCAATTTTATTGTAATTTAAGACGACAAAACAAAATGCCCTCAAAGGCAAGACTGAAGTGAAGAGCGGCTGCAGTTGTGCTGGGCTGTCACTTGCTTGCCCTCATTTCAGGGCTGAGATCCAGAGCAGCCCAACTGCCCGGCGTTTAACGAAGGCCCAGACTTCCAGGGCAAGGTCTGTGGCTTGGCACCAAGCGCTGCACGGAGCGACGCCGAGCTACGGCACCGGAGGCTGCGGCGAAGGGCCTTTTGGCAGACACCGAGGTCTCATGCCTAATTGAATAGTCACAGGGTTTGAGGCCAGAAAGGTTCATTAAGGCTCGATTCTGACCTCATGGGTTGTTGTCCTCTCCGTTCCCCCAGACTGAGTCCGGCAGCTTGCGTGTGATTAATTAATTGCTCCTGTTAATTTGCGGTTTCCTAGTCTCTGCAAGTACCTGGGAGGTCCGGTAATAAGCTGCAAGGAAGTGCCGGACTTCTGTGTAGGAAACCTTCATGCTTAAGTCCTTTCCATCTTTCCCTTTCCATGTGTAAGACGTGGCTCCAAACATGGTTTGGATCAGGGGAAGCAATGAAGTGATCAAAACTAACGGGATTTCAGCATCCTGCAAGGAGTATTGTGAGAGGGCAGTGTAATTTTAAATGGGCTCTGCTCTGCTGTGCAACAACCAGCCCAGCCACGGGAGCCGGTGAATGCATTAGGCTTTCTCCCTAACTGTTAATTCCCTCTCGTGCAGTTAATGAGGGTTGCTCCAGCCATGCATCCGTTTCACCTTTATGTTCTTGCAATAGCATTTAGAGGCCAGAGCAACCCTGGGGCTTTGATACTACTGCCTTTCACTGATAATACAACTCTTTAAGAGCTTTTTCTATCAGATAGACGGCTGGGATCGTGGGGGCAGAAATAAGAACTGCTATAAGAACTGGTTCTGAGTTTGTTATTCTCAATGGTCATTCCAGTTTGCCATAGTTTTTATAATAATTCCACTATTTTGTGAAGCATAGTGTATTGATAACACTGAATAAGCCTCAGAAGAACTGTGTGAAGCAGAAAATGTAATTATTATTTCTGTAATGCAGATACAGAAACAAAGGCACCAAAAGGATGAGTGACTTGCCCAAGGTCATACAGTAAATCAGAAATGTAAACATACCAGAACACCAGCCACATTTCATTTCTGTATGATGTGGGTGTATTCAGGAAAAAATAGCTTGCTTGATTCTATGTTTTCGCAGTTTTTCAAAGACTTTCTACCTTTCTCCTTTCAGTCTTCCAGGTTGTCCTGACAGATCATCATAGGCACTTCTACAGATGTTAAGGAAAGAGCATCAGATGGTGATAAAGTGATGCTTGAATTTCTGTTACCGAAGTAGACGGCAATCAAATGGACTGGGCATCTAAGCCTGGAATGTTGTATTTACCTGTGAATCAGATTTTGGACCTTCTGCTGACAGCTTGGAAAAGTAACCATGGCATGAACAATCAGACTTTGGATTTCCAGCCTAGGGGAGCCATTGGACAGCTTCATAGACAACTGTCCCAGTGTAAATGAAGATGAGCAGGAAATGAGCGTGAAAAATTGAACATGCACTGGACAGACAGCACTTACTTCATTAAGTAACTTCAGCACTAACTTCTTTAGCCCTACTAGTAAATCTATTAAGTCACAGCCAAGATGCATCAGAAGGTTTTGCTCTAAACATTGAAGCAAAGATGTGTAAGAACACAGCAAATCAGAACATTAAAAAATAGTACTGCCTAAGTCAACTGCTAGTTGCTGACATCAATAAAATATTGTCCTTTATTATAGTCATTAGGGAACCTTTTAACAATGATTAAAATTTCTTAATACTGTAGTAAAATTTTTAGCTGTTGCCTGGAAAAAAGAAGGTACTCTGAACTATATGGCATGCAAATATTTCAACCAAATGCTGTCATATGATGGAGGTATTCACAAGTACTTCTTAGAGCTGATGGTCTGTTTTTGGAACCCACTCAGGAAAATAAAGTAATATATATGTGTGTATATATATTATATTTAATACAAGAACGTTGATATTTTTCTGGCAACTAAATAGGGATAAGTCATTCAAGCTCTTTACAAGTGGAGCTGAAACTTATTAATTATGAAGTTCTGATATGTACTGACTGTGCTTCGGCGTTTGCTTCACTTCCTAGATGGTGCCTTCCTTTTTTGTTCTGCATTCTGTTTGCAGAATGTGAAACCATGAAATTAAACCGAACAGTTTCACCAGCTACAGAACGTGTATGGTGATAGCACTAAACAGAATAATAGTATAGGAGCTCAGTTATTGATCAGAAATGTCTTGGCAAAGCAGTGTGGATAGAAGGATTTATTTTTTTGTAATTAATTACTGGAAATAGAATAATCTGATATTCAGTTCTGCCTATATAATATTTGCACTTCAGAGGCAGGCTCTCCAACGGCACACAACACCAAAGATTTTATTTTAAATACTGTAATGGCCGCAGTGTTTCTCTAATTTGACAGAAGTTCAGCTCGTATGAGCTTGGCACAGGATGTGTGAGACGAACCATATGATTCCTATGATTCAAAAAGACAGGCAGCTTAGAGCTTCCTACCTCCTCTGTGTGCAGCAAACAGTACACCGTTACAATAAAGCTGGGTCACTTTCTGGTGTATTTGGAATTACGACTGGTAGGAGAAGGGAAGGGGAAGCACGCCACGTCTAACTGCACCAGCAAGGAGGATTAAGGCAAACAGAGCATAAAGTTCTTAAGCAGCATGTTGGCTGGGGAGAGGAGTAATGACTTGAGCCCGGTAACATCCTCTGAGACCTTTAACAGCCTTAAATATTCAGGTTGCACATCACGGGGAAGAGAGCGCTTTTGGAGCTGCGGTGCCCCACAGAACTGAGTGAGAGGGCTGATGAGAAGGAAGGCTGACCGGCGGCTGCAGAGTTGTCAGCAGGTAAATTTCTTACCTACGAGTACAGAGAATCTTTGTTCATTGCTCACAAAGCAGTATACGGCTTTGATTGCAGGCGGGTCTGGTCCAGACACTCTCAAACTTGGAGTATCTGTTAAGACATCAGCAATAGGCCAATTTCTGATCTTACTTTTAACCTTCTCTGGAACCCTGTGAATCTACAGCAGTTAGTGGAAATGATATCAAATACACTCCCTCTCTCATATCAAACCATTTTTATTGAAATGTACAATCCGCACATTTTCTCAGTTCTTAAAAATCTTTGTGCTTATTCAGATCTGAAGTAAAAATGGTGCCCTGAACCATTTGAGGAAGAAATTCTCATGGCATCCTCAAAGCGATAGGTGACACCCAAGAACTATTTTTCTTTTCTTTTTGCTATGAATGTTTGAAGTTCAGTGATGGATCTAATCCTAAACCGATATACCTGTTTTCGATCACTCTTATCCAGTACCTATTCAAGGTTCAGGTTGTATCTGCAACACAGCTGGATGCCAGGTAGTGCAGCAGAGAGAGCCATTTAAATAGCTGCAGGAAGACCAGTCAGTGCTTTACTACAGATCAGAGCACTGGACAGGGACTTACTGATGTTGAAGTGTATGGCTTCAAAAAGCACTATGTCCAACTAGGTTCACGTATCAGCACTGTCCTGGGAGTTTATCCGGCCCTTTGCAGCATTCTGTGAACGGGCGTTACAGTGGAATGGCAATGGGATTTTCAGAGGAAACTTCCTGATTTGGCGTTCTCACAGTTATGACCACCTTATAGCTGTGATTTATTTTAATAACAAGGAAAATCACTGTGAAAATTTCTAGGAGATAAATACTTGAAACCCTTCCAGAATACCAGTTTCAAAATTCAAGAAAAGCAAATACCAGGTGATCTTTAAGGTCCCTTCCAACCTAAACCATTCTATGGTTCTATGTGTTAGCCTGTTTCTTGTAGATAAATTATGTCTTTATCCTTATTCCATATTTCACCCTGAAAAATACTCAACCAACTTGACAACATGGAACATGGCAGGATGCAGTGCTCAAATGAGGAGAAAGAAAATTGCTAACCATGGGCAGAGAAAACAGGCAGTGAATTTAGGTCAGGATTAGTGGTTAACAATGTTTCATCTGCTTCTCCTGCTCTCCGGTACCCTCCATTTGCTACCTGTTATCACCAGTTGATGCTTGACCTGTCCCTACTTCTGCCACCATGAGGTACGTTGTAGACTGTTACAAGTCTCGGGAACACGGATAAGATTATTTTGCTTCAATCCTTGCACAGTGCAGAGAACTGAGCACGGCAGTAGGGTAGTGGTGGGGACCAGGATCTCTTTTAGCTCCGAGGGCCGCCTTTTCAGTGTGTGTACTGTTACTACCTAGTTTAATTAACATCTGTGCCAATCAGAGCAGCTGCCTATAACATAGAGAAGGTTAGCTGAGCATTCAAGAAGATAAATGAGACAAGGGGTTGCCAAGGGGATGGTATGTCAGACACGTGCCGTGGCTGCAGCGTACATCCGCATTCCCATTAGCTGTGCTACTCTTAAGTCTGGGGGCAGAGTTAAGGCTTGAAGGCAGGCATGAGACGCACTTTAACTTCACATTTTTTATCTTTAAAAATGTAAATACATATATATTGGATATTCTGAAAGGGTATGCGACCCCATCAGTCAACTTTAACCCTATATGAATAGAGCATTAAAGCAGCTAATAGAAATGATTAAACGTTTGACATCTGAGAAAGATTTTGAGCCTATGTATGGTATTCCCTCCAGGAGCTCTAGGAATAGTAGAGCGACCCAAGTTCAAATGCCAAAATATTTCAGAAGTAGAAGATTTAGAATATCTGGCAAATTAGGATTCTCCATTCCAACTGTATGCATCACATCCCATGATCTCATGAACCAACTGGTGCTATAATAATATGGAAGAGTCTGAGCTTATGTGCCTTACTAGAGTGCTCTTCCCAAACCTTAACAACCTTCAATATTGTTTTTGGATTTTCGTTTCTTTTTATCTGTTTAAAAAAAAAAATATTGGGAAAACAAGCTACACTGAGATCATCCTATTTGGACATATTAGCTTCAGAATGATTGTAGTAAAATCTTTATGCCCCAGCACCCTAACAGCATTGTAATGCAATAGTCATAGGGTCTAGACATACAGTGGAATAGTTTTGCCATCATAATCTTGCATCCAAATGGCCTCATAAGACAATCCCTGTAGACACGCAATGAAATCCTTTCCTCCTAGTTAGAGCACCACAAACTCTAATTGTTAGGCATTATTCTTTCTTTGACATTGACATGAAATCTGTACTACCAAATACAGATCTCATGCAAGTTTATATTGCATTAGCACATTCTTTAGAATTAGTATTTACCTACATACTAATTATTCTTCAGTTATACTGAAGCTATAAAAATGTCTTGGCTTTTCAATGTTTTCCTTGCCTGGGTACATTACAATGGTTTTGTAGGGAAGAAAGCTTCTTCATCTAGATTTGAATAGGAGGAAGTTAGCAGTGGTTTTAAAGCATGCAAGTAAATGGTTTACATTTCTACAATGGAAAATAGACAGTTTCTCCTCTTTTTTTTTTCTTCTTTTTTTTTTTTCAGAATTCTGAAGTGTTCAGAAAGCAACTAATCTCTGATTTACTTACAGCAGTATTTGCATCCTATTTTTCTCCATACCCTTTCAAAAATAATTCCTTTACAAGGTATGGGTCAACAGTAAGGTAAGAGCTACTGTAAGCTTCTCTAAAGTTTTTTTCTGAAGCGATAAAGGAAAACTCCCACTTTCACTTACGCATCTACAGCAAAGTTACATTCACGAGAAGTTATAAAGGTTTTTTTATAAAAATATATTTCTAATTTTCTCTTGGCATTTATTGGAGAGCATAAAATGATTGGTCTTGGAAGCTGAAGCACAGAGGAGGGTATTACTATGCTTAGCTCTACTATTGCTTTTCAGCCTAGGCACTTTGTTTCAGCAAAGGATGGGCACCTCTGCAGTGAGCAACCCAGGCCTCTGAGGAGACGGGGATGTACACTGAGGTGCTCATATAGGGATGGGCAAAGACAGACATTTGTTCTTGTACAGCTGATATACAGCCTAAGGTTTCTAAGGATGAAAGCTGAGGGAAAGAGCCATCATGGCCCTGAACAAAACAAGAGATAAGAGCTTGTCTTCTTTGATCCTCTCATCTCCTTTTCTTTGTGCTCTCATCCAACAAGGGAGCAAAGTTGGGAGTCACCCTAGTTGCACCGGGCAACCTGAACAAGTGGAGAAAACCTCTTCTGCAGGTAGTCTCCAAGGGGAGCTTGTTTGGTACCTTGAAGAAGACTGGAGAGAAAAGATTCACCGTAAGGGGAAAGTCATAAACCCCGTTAGCATGTGCAAAAGAATTAACCTTGTCCTAGTGACAGCTCTCGTAGGTATTAGATGGAGATAGTGGACATCACCCTGGCTCCTGTGTAAAATGTGGGCAAGGCAAGAGTCGCTGGAGATGTTTGGTTAATAACTGGATAATGCCGGTGCCCAGCAGTGTAGCTCCTCCCTGCCACATCTCCCATGGGGCAACATGAGGCAACCTTGCTCTAATGCAAGATTTTGCATTTCTGTAGACTTCCATCCACTTAGCTCAAAGTGTTTCTCACACTCGGTCTGCATGGTGGTAAGCTGTAGGCAATGGAGACGGTCCAAAAGCTTTTGGACCTTTTATTGGGCCATGTCATCAAAGGTTGTGTCACCAGCTAACCTAGGTTTAAAATGCCTAGGTTTTCCTTGTAGTGAGAGGGCTGACACTGATGAAAAATCAAGACAAAACGCAAGCCTGTTTTTAACTTCCAAAAGAGAGTGTGGGTATTCCACAAAGTCCACTACACACTTGACCATCGTTGTTGATTTCACTTGCAAGGCGCTACTCCAGCAGTGCTGAGTAAGCAGTACAAACCCTCTAATAAAATGTCCTAATAAAGAAAAGTCCTAGTGAGTGGCAGGCACTTACAATGAAATGGGAGTATTGGTCACATGGGAGTATACGGTTTAAACAGGGGTGTTGGCAGATGAAGATAAAAGAGACCCTGCCACCACTTTCGTGTTGAAAATGGCGTGGTTTTTTCTTAGACTGAAGCTATGCCAAAGGTTTTGCATTTGAATATTTTTACCCACATAGGGAAGAAAAAGAGAACTAAAGAGTTCCAATGATGTGTTTTAAAAATGCTTTGGTGCCTTACTCTAAATTTAATGATGCGAGTACATTTGCAGTGGACTCATTTGGGGTGCATGCATGCATACTTTGTGGATAATGAAGTCGTCAGCAGTTGCTTGGCATTACTGGATAACTAAATAGCTGCTACAGCATTGCTGTGAAGAAGTTAAAACAGCCTGGGGCAGACCTATTTTATGCATCTGAGTTTTCCCGAACTAATCTGCATTCATGAACTGTTGCTATTTGTATCTGGAAGGATGAAGCTTCTAATTTTTTTTCCTCTTTTCTCAGCCTCTTTGGAAAATTTCCCCATTCCCCTGCTCAAATAAATAAAGTGGGAGTTACTCTCCATATGAAGAGGCAGGGAGGGGATGCTGTACACATGAACACACGAAGTATCTCGAAGGGCAGGTCACTCTTCAATCTGTCTTATGGTATGAGCACTTCTCAGATGAATCATTATTGAAATACAGTTTCTCCTGTATCAGAGTAACTCAGTTGTTTAATTCACTAATGTATCCACTTGATGTCACTGTCACTGCCCAGTAGAATTTTTAGTGTCAAAGGGCTTTCTGGTCACGAAGACTTTGCACCAATAAGTGACTGAGCTGCACAGAGTCAGTTGCCCCTTGGACCCTTCCAGGTAACTTTATCCCTGTGATGGTCCATGCTGTTGATGTGGAAACTTCCGCTTTCTCATCCTCTTTATTCATGTTTAGAATCTCCCCAAGAGACAAACACTCAATTTTCAAGGTTGTATTTTCCTGCATAAAAGCATTCTATCATTTTATTTTTCTTGTAAATAGAGAAAAACCTTGTAGCGTTAGCTTAATTATTTGTTATTGCTCATTTCTTCTTAAGGATAATGCCAATTTTTGAGAAATCAGTGAATGGCATTTATTTTTTGATATGTTGCATGATCTCTCGGTACTCCTCTTATTATCATTAGACATCTTAATTTTAGGATGAAAGATCTACATTTTGTAGTTCTCCTCTCTTCCTCATTCTAGCATGCCTTTTTCTCCTCCCACCATCTCGCAAAATTCTGTTCAAACCTTAAGGAAGTAAAGAGGTAGGTGAAGTCCATCCATTCCCCTATATATTTCATTTCATAATGAAAATACAACAGATGTTTCAAAAAACAGATAAAACCTAATTTTTAGTTATTTTTGCATCCCTCTCTCCTAGACTTATCCGACTGAGATATCACCATGTGAGGGGGAGTGGAGCACTTAACTACTTTAAGCTGGGATTTAGGCAATTGTCCACAGCAAAACACAGCTATTGCATGTGAACTGTTCCTCGCCAAAGCCCGTTGGCCGGGATCAAGTTCTCTGGGGACAGCTGTATCCTGCTTTAACAGGCCTTGATCCTTTCACTGTTGTCTTCTTGCTGTCCGGGTAATAAACACTTTCTGTCAGTCTATAGCTCTCTCTCCAGTGCCAGAGTAAAAATCCGACCTGACAAAGCAGTGCAATATGCTCTTCTGTGCGCCTTTCCGGGGTGTCAGCGTCTTAGCTCCCCTCCTGCCCCCTCTCTAATGCCGCTCTGCTGGAGCCCTTCGAAGGGCTGGAAAGCTGAAGAACTGGCATGTGGCTCTGCATATTTGTACACGGGACTTTATTATTTGTGTGCACATAGGTATTATTGGGGGGGGGGGGG
>VUYV01000182.1:1324867-1379587 GCA_008711295.1 Anarhynchus alexandrinus | reverse complement strand
GGGAGGGAGGGAAGTTTTGTGTGCATTTTATTTAATGGCACCTCTCCATAATGTCGGTGAACTTGAGCTCTGATCTTGCGGTCGACAGCATGTAAGCAAAATGATGACTCTCTGCCCGGAGCCATGGTGAAGTCCATGGGGCTTGGTGTGGACGAAGCAGTCTGGCCATGTGGTATCAATTTCAGGACCAGAAAGATTGTTTTACATCTTTGATGCAACTTGAAACCTGAAAGTAAAGCAAAATAAATGAATTAATGAATGTACATAGAGATTCAGAAGTTGCTATTGTGTCTTTCTCTAGCCCTGCTGCAATCAAAAAGCATTTCTGCATCCTTGTGTCAAACTAGGCAGGCCAAAAGTATGTGATATTTTTAGCAATGATGCAGCATACTTTGCAACAGTGCTTCTTCAAGAAATGTGGTGTTGTGCAGCCTGCCACTGTACATATGCACACTAATATAGATTTGCCTGGCTCTTTTATTCTTTGTTAATAGGTAGTGACTTCTTTCTCTATTGTATAAAAAATGTCTCTTGACTAAATTCCTTGAGCTATGAAGCAGTTCAAATTTTTTTTTTCACCTATATCCTGATGGACAGCAAAATCCAGGGTGTGACAAATGACACCTGACATCCAGGAAGGAATATATCCTTAAGAATAAATCCATATCTCCAAACTCTGTCTAATTTTGTAGGACAGCCTTTCATTCTAGATCCATATCTACTGCAGTTTCACAAAGCCCAGATCTTATTTCTCAGTTCCTGTGAATTACAAGCATTACAAAAGTTCAGGTACAAAACTTAAGTTTCTGTTTACCTCAGAAAGCCAGCTGAAGTTCATTGTTGTTCCTCTGTATTTTGTCTTTAGTCTCAGAATGCAAAACGTAGCTAGGAAATATATCCACAATTTGGGCTGGGGAGCAAAAGGCAAAGAAATGACTCATCCAGAAGTATACTTGGTAGGTAGCCCAAGAGATCCATCTCTCTTAGTGCAAGTAAGATGTACTCTTTTAAGGTGGAGAAGGTATATAAGAAAGGCTAGATTAAGGCATTATAGTCTTTGAGTATAACCCTGTCCGTGTTATCAGTAGATTTGTTGAAATATTGAGCCTTAAGCAGTTGTTACTGAAGTGCTGGAGAGAGAGAAACTGATGCTATTTCCTTTAAACGTTTGGCAGAGATTGAAGTATGCCTTTCCTTAGCCTGTTAGAAATGGCCAAAAGTTTTGCATAGGGGCAGATGGATGTGGTCATAATCACGCATCCACGCTTCATGTTTCTGAAACCTCTCATTACGATATTATATCAACAGCTATGATATCTGGATGGGTTTTTTTTCTTTGCTGCAGCTATAAATCATTCTTCTTGTAAAATTGAGAATGTTTCATTCCCTGCTGCCTTCATATGGAGATCCTAAGCTTCCTAATCATAGATGATTTTATGCTTCCTCATCTCTCTTTACAGTCTGGGTGATGTCCACACCATGGCTTTGTGGTTCGCCATTATTTCATCACAGCATTTTGGAGCTATTTGCAGTATTGAAATTAAAGGGCACAGGTAACAGGGAAAACTGACCCACCTATAACAGAAGGTGGAAGAGACCACGTAGGAAAAAAAATGCCGTGGGGCTTTCATAGAATATGTTCAAACAATATTCTAGGGTTTTTTTCTCTAGATTGCTCTGTGTCTTTTTTCAGATGCAAATTTCTTTACCTTCGATCAGCAACAAGTTTCTGGCTGGGGTTTAAGAAGAGAAACTTAGAGGGCAGGAGGTGTGGGTGTTGCACAGGCCGTACATGCTGTGCCTGGAAAAACCTGTCAGCGGTTTGCAAACATGAATACAACAGAAAGGATGTCTGAGAGGTGGGTCAGAAGTTAACAGGATTTTGCCCTGCTATGGAAACTTAAGCCGCAGATCGGAAAGTGTTTATGTGATATCACAGTTTGAGTGACAACTGTCAATAGGTGTTGGATGGAGGTGAGGTCAGTATAGATTTTTTTCAAAGGCTGTCTGCTGGTATTGCCTGTCATGAGATAGCTGTCATTTTCAAATCATTCCGTACGTTCAGCAAATGTAAGGCATCAGCATGCTGGCAGAAACACTGAGGCAGCAACTGTTATGAATTTATTTTTTAGAGACGGTGGTATTCTTCTAAGTGTAGCGGATGTAAATTTTCCGTGCTTGTAAAATATTTGGGAGGCCCCACAGATCTGGCAAAAGCATTAATTAAGGTATTTTACTGAAATTTGTGTGTGTTTTGTAAATTTATGGTGTGCAAATCAGTTCTTCTAAGACTTTTAATTAAGTACCCCAATGTATTTTATGTTTCCTTTAATGGACAGAAAATGACTTTTGCTCAAACGGACTTCATTGTACAGTGTTATGCATTTTTCATCTGATGTGGGGAAAAATCAATTATTTTAAGAGTTCTGTTCTTCTGGCAGTTCATTTAAGTGAATTCTTACTGTGTTAAATGATCATCAGTATTTTCTTTTTACATAGCAACTCTTGTAAAAGTATTGTAATGCGCACAAAGAAGTGTAATTTGCCATCACGTAGAGAACATCAGTCTTGTGCCTTTTATGGACTCATGAACCTCTCAGTTTCAGCAGCAGTGCTTTAATTTCTATTTGGGTAAAGTTTGGGGGGAAATGAAAACGAAAGATTAAGTAATAGGGTAGTGCTCACAGATTTGAATATATCTTTTATTTATTGCAGCTAAGGGGCTGTAATTCTGATGAGCCCATTTGTCTCACTGTAATTCTAACAAGTCCAGCAGGATAAATGATGAATTGCCTCCATGTGACCTCAGAATCAGCTCTGTGATAGTTACAATGTGCTTTGGATTGTGCAGAAATATTTGGGTTGAAAGTAACAGCCACATACGTGTAATAAGACTTCATGGAAGAGTTGAATCTGACTTTGTTGATACTGAATTATGGTTTTGACAGGTATATGAGTAAAAGATTAATTTGACCTTTTATCTAAGATTTTGTATTTTATCTTCCAAAGCTGTAGAAAGAAGTAAGACTTTCCTTCTTATCTCAAACTCCAGATTTTTATTATTTTTTTTTTTAGGTCAAGGGCTGTTTCAAATGGTTGCTTTCACCAAATCATGTTTCTTGACATTCACATTGGGGTGAGGGTCTACAACTCTGAGGAAAAAAAAAAAAAATTCCTAAAACAATTGCATGGTCCTCACAACTACAAAATGAGAAATGTAATTGCTAAAAATGACAAGTTTAGCAGACTCTGCAATAGATTTTACACATATTTATGTGTAAAGTATTCTTCCAACATAGAAAAAAATGATAATGCATCTCAACTATAAATGCACCAAGTTTTCCACCCCATTAACCAACCTTGTTTTGTTATTAAACTTTGGATTTGTAGTAATTTAAAGTATTAAAAGGCATTTTATTAGAAGTTAGCCTATTTAAAACAGTTTAAAGCAATTTCTCAAACATCAAGTTCGTGCGTTCAACCAAGTTTTGTAATATAAAGTACTTCCAAGTAATGTTTTCAGAACTTTGAGTCAGACTTTCTAATCCTAATTTTGTATGAACAATCTCAAACTATTGGAAATGTCACGTACACAATGCCAGCCTCTCTGGAATAAAAGCTCTATTTCATATGTTGAAATCTCTTTTTTAAAAAAGATGCAGAACTCTGATTTCGGTATGCTGCAGGTCCTTTCAGGTTTAATTTTACAATGTTTACATTGGAGCAGCTCGGGAAGAGGCAGGTGTCCAAGGGTGCAGGCTCAAGAGGTCCGATGATTCATGGAGAGGTGGGGTTGGATGTTCCTGTCCCAGTGATTCATCCCTCCTCTGTCGTGGCAGCCGACTGGGTGGCATGCCCAGAGCCGAGGGCCTGGTACCTCGGTTTAAATCATTATTGATTTCAGTTTACACGAATATCCCTGGCTGTGAACTGCCGCAGCTGAGGGCTCTGATTCACGATCTCTGTCAGAGTTAAAAGTGGTGGCTGAAGAGCTTTCTGGGCACAACAGCCTCTTCAGCAACTGCATCTAATTCCACGCAAATTGGGAATCAAATCCTGGAATATCTTGCTACCCATGTATGAATAGTTAATCTGTTTTGTTCTGCTCAGTATCTGTACGCTTGAGTGGGAACAACATAAAACAGGAAAAAAAAAAAGTACAAGTTGAAAAACTACTCAAAATAAAGAGTCTAAGAGAGCAGAAAACCTTTATGTTATGGGGGAAAAAGGCATGTATTCAAACACGTGATCATGCCAAGAAGTGGAAATTCCTTTTTTAAGTTTTGCAAATGCTAGAAATGTTTTTAATGGAAGAAGTTTATTTACATCTTAGTGGAAAAAATAAACTAACGGGAGAAAATATCTTTTTATGGAAGATCAGAAACTTTCCTCTGGTACAAGTTCTTCCTATGGTCAGGAAGATTTTTCTTTCAGTGGAAAAAGATTCAGACAAACTTTGAAAAAGTAAATGTTCAAATGTAACTAGGAACATTGTTTAAAAGAAAAAATGTGTGTGTTGGTGTGTGTGTGGGGGGGGTATGTGCAAAGATGTTTGAGACTAATCAGTCAAGGGTCCACCAAACTAGCAGCTGTGACAATCCAACCTGTCTATAAACCCACATACAGGTAAAATAAGTAAATGGCAGCAACCTGCTGAGCCACTGATTCATCTGTATATTAGATAGAACATGGACCCTTACATTTTATGCAAAGATTGTGGTACCTTCTAGACTGAACTGGGATTTCAAAGGAGGCTTTATTTGATTTGTTATTCCTCCATGAAAATACCCCACACTTCCCGCTGCCTGGAATTCATGTATCTTCCAAGCCACAGGTGTGCAAACAAAACAAAGCCCATCTTGCAATGTCCCTCTGACTCCCTGCATGTATAAAAAGTGCCATACTTCAGTGCTAAGATAGCTAACTGGTTATTAGCCTCTTTAACAGCTGTCTAAAGATGTTTCTCTATTCTTTGGCTACATAGGATGAATTTGCAACCTGACAAACCACTCTTAGTTGTGCCCCTGCAATGGCCAGTGCATGTGAGCAGACAAGAGGTTGGATTATACGTCAGACTTCCATTTCTTCCTTTGCTCTGGGGGCAGAAAGGTAGAAACCTCCTCATGTCCTGTCACTTGCTCTGTTCGCATGGTGCCCTGCCAGGTCCTTCCATCAGCATGCAGAGAGGTGCAAGCCCAGACTGTGCCCACTTCTTCCCTCCCCTTGGCCTTTCTCTGCCTCTTTCTCTCCCTCTGAGGCCACCTGCAGACAGTCCAAAGGAGAACAGTAAGACTGGCAAAAGGATTAAAAAAAAAAAAAAAAAACAATTGGCCTAAATGCCGGGAGTGAAAGAGCTGTGTGGTTTAGTGCGGCAAAGAAAAGGAGAAATGGAGGTGCAAGGGCAGGGCATGGTAGCAATCTTCAAGTCTTTGAAAGCCTGCAGCAGGGGGTTGAGTCTGTAAATTATTTGTGGGTTTGTTTTTTTTTCAGGTCTGCAACAGGTGAGAGGCAGCAGTTAAAGTGCAATAAGACTTAAGGAAAGCTGCCTAATGGCAAAGGTAGTTGGGCAGTGGGATAGACAGGCTGTGGCAGCTCCATCACTGAAAGTTCTTACTGAGACTTTAGACATGCATCTGTTAGCAGTGGTCGCTTCTGCTTTGAAATGGGGGGGATGGACAAGGTGGTCTTTCAGGAAGATCCTGACTTTTCCTGCTCCAGGAATTGGGGTCAGGAAGGGAGTTGAAATGGGGATATGACAGGGCCAGGCACAGAGTAAGATGCAGTTAGGCTGCATGGAGATGAGTATTGTTGGTAATTCAACTATGCAATGTGCCTGTACAAAATATTAGTTTGGCATTGTCTATCTTTATGGCCATGTTTCTGTCCTGGGTACCTATAAGTCACCCATCATTAGGGAAGGGGCAGGAAGATGTAATTTCTTTCATTCTTGTAATGCAGTTATTGGATATGAAAATTGCAACCCCCACCTGCCAGGTTTTGAACTTGCTACTGCAGTTCATTTGAAGGTATCCCTGACCCCCCTGGAATGGGTTAGTGACTTCCTGCTTTCTTAATGGTATCTTGACCTGCTTCAGACTTGCGTTTTATTTATGGGTTCATTTCAAAGTGCTGGTTTTGATGCACAAAGTTCTCTTTGGATTGGATCCTGTATATCTCTGAAATTACCTGTCTTTGGTGTTTTGCTTCAAGAGTTTAAATTACCTAGAAATTTTTCAGTTAAGGTGCCTTAAACCCTACCCCATAGGACAAGGCACTGATGGGAGGTTACATTTGGCTGTGTAATACCTTTCCTCGGTATCCCTTCTGGATAATTTGTCAGGTTTTTTTCTGCAAAGCAAAAAACATGTACAGAAGAGCTATGCTTTCTTTTTGTCTGATTGACCTGAGGACTGCCTTCATGTGAGATTAATTTAGACAGATGCTTTGGTTAGGCTTTTGCATTTTATTGTAAACACATCCAAAAACATTTCATGTGACTCATTAAGTAAATAGGAGTAAATGGAGTAATCAAGTAAATAGGAGTAATCATGTAGTAGATAGCAGTACACTGGCTCATAGTGTTTGTGAGAGTTTTGAAATCTTGTCTTTGCAGTGTCACCTTAAATCTTTAACTGGGCATTTAAATATAACCTCTTTTATGGGCAATTTGAGTACACCATTGACAGCAGCATGTTAGAATAAGCTAGGAAGCCGAGCAGCATCACACATTATAGTTGTTCATAGATTTTTGTTTTCAGTTGCCCGAGTTGCTGAATTGAGCCAATCTACTGTTGACTAAAAGCTGAAAGGCTCATCCACCTCACAGAAGGTGACTCCTCTGTCCTGAGACTGGAGGTCCCTGAAAAGAACCAACAGCAAGACCAACCCACACATTGTGCGTAATGCAGCGCTTCTCCAGGAGTTGATTTATAATGTACCCATTCTAGCCCCTAGGCTTTGAGGAGGAAAAGTTCTTCACAGCAGTGGAGTTTCATTATGGAAATAGCACAAAATCTTTGCTAATTAGTAACATTCTTTGGGTGTGTTTCCTTGTGGCACACCTATCTTCTCTTGAGGCATGACACTGCCTCCCAACTTCTTGCTGTAGCCACGCTGGTTCCCAGGGACTGTTCCAAATTGTGCCAGCCATTGCTTTCGCTGGCTGTTTAAGACAGTTTTACATGTTGGTCTGCGGAGCCTGTGATGGCTGGAAGAAAAAAAATAAAAAAAAATGCATATCAGAAAGTGTTAAATGCCAACTCTAAAGTGAAAAGGGTTTGCTCAAGTGCCTTTTTTTTTAGGGGTGAAAAAACTAAAACCTTCAGCTAAATTCATATGTTCTAGAGCTGTTATTATTTTATAAACTATTTTAATCTCATCACAGCATATTCCCTAGGTTTTTCCTTGGGCAGTTTCTCACTGACTTCTCTTCTTAACAATGGGGGTTACTCCAAACAAGAACTGTGCCATCTTTGCAATTGCAGCTTTTCTGCATGCTGTTCTTCAGTTTTGGGATACACTTGCTTGAATAAAAATAGGAATTAGAAAAAATAAATATCAAAACAGATTAAGGATTTCAGAATTTATTCTTCTTGAATATTCATATTGACAAGAGCTCTGCATATCCGTATGCCTTGCTAATATATATTTTTTCTTTCTCTTTTTTTTTTCAATTTTTGTTCATTTTGTTTGGTTGTTCTCTTGAATTACATTTTCTCCAAGCTGCAAACATTATCAAACTTGCACAGTTAAGGATCAGGAGGAAATAGAACAAGTAAAAGTAAAAAGAGAAAAAAAAAAAATAAATCCTTCCCTTTCTCTGCAGCTGGCAAGGACCCCTAAACAGCAGGACCAAGCTGTTCTGCTCTGTGTGGGAGGAACAACTCGATAGCTAGCTCAGATTCGGCAAGACAGTTTAAGCAATGCCCCCAAACTGCTTTGATGTATTAGCCCTTCATTACCTGAAAGAAGAAAATAAAAGGAGGGGGGGGAAAGAAAAGGCTAGCCCTCTTATGCAGTGACTTCTGGTACATGTTAACCAGACAGGCCATTCACTTGACGGAGCAGGGTAGAGTTGAGGAAGACTGGCAGAGCCACTTGTGCTACCGTTGTTCTTGCTGCTTCCCATGTGTCTGGAAACCGTCCAGATACATGCAAGAAACATCTGACCTCAAGATATCAATGAGCACTTCAAAGTGCCGATCTGTTCATTCATTTTGACTGTCATCATGGCCAAGGCATTGAGAAGATGACAAACCTGATCAAGACCACGCTGTGTATGTTCTCTGAGGTAAGGCAAATGAGAAAGCTGTATAATCATGCTGACAACAGTGATAAACCTTGCTCCTTCCCTGCTAATAATATTGTGACTGAATAATGGAATTCATACCCAATTTCTGCTCCCTTTAGACACTTGGAATTGGATTGAAAATGTTATTTAACACTTAAATGCAGTCAATTTCTGGTTTGGTTTTTTTCTTTTCAAACAGACAATTCAAGTAAGATGGTGCCAATTAACACTGAGGGGTGGGGGGAAGACTATTCTGTCTGTGTCCAAGTTCTTTTGCTGCCCAAATTAGAAAAGCCTAGGAAAACTTCACATAGTTTTATGAGATTCTTGGCGGCAGGCATGAAAATACAGGCACAGAAAAGCTGAATGTCTTGGTAATGGCTGAGGATATGCGCAAAACCAAACTGTTCTTGCTTTGGCGCTAAAATAGCAGTTTCTCGGCAGCTCCACAGAACTTCTGAAGAGCTCGCAAACTGAAAACTCAAGTGTTTAGGGGATGACCTAGGGTCATGGCCTCAACAGCATAGCTTCTGGTGGCTGCTCTTGGTATGATTTAGCGATGTACGGATAGCGTTTCTGAGCTTTCCCTGGCACGCTTGATGAGGGAAGACAACTTCTTGTTCAAATGTTGTTAAGTTTGCTCCTGCTAGGAAAAGAATTAAATGGGTAATATGAGTATTGCTCAAGGCCAGAACCCTTGATAGAGTAAAACAGCTCCCTGTATTTCAATGACTAATACCATTGATTATCACCAACTGAGAAGTGGGCCCCAAAGAGTATAAAACAATAGTGGATTAGAATGAGCAATCTATTTTCATATATCCAGAATGATTATGGCTCTCTAGAGATGGAGCCAGGCAGCGTTACAGTCAATTATCACTAGTTCCTTTTCACTGGAAAAAGAAAAAAAATAAACGGTTACATCCATATATCTTTGTGCTTGTTTGTATCAATATTGGTTTTAGCTTAAACCTAAGAGATGCTCTGGAAATCAAAATGCTATCCACTTGGATTAGCAATGCACACTTCTATGCTTATATCACTAAATTATTATTTTGTTTAATTGCCATCACATGCTTGATCTTTTTTTTTTTTACAGAAAACAAAAATGCCTTATTTACATTATTTTATGCTTCTCATACCATTTTTTTAAGTTACACCTGCAGATTTTTATCTGCTTTCCCTCAGCATAAAAGCCTCGGGATCAGCACTTTTCCGTTCTCCCATGAAAAGTGATGAGGTCTTGCAATGGCTTAAGTCATATGATCCGTCTCATTGTCGCCTTAACCAGACACCAAAAGCAACAGCATAAAGCGAACGCTGTTTTGGCAGCGCTTTACTGAAGTCCCCATGCAGATGCTCTGCACATTTCACAGTAGAATTAGTAACAGCAATCATTGTCGAAGACTGAAAATGTCCCTGCTCAGGACCGCTCCTGGCAGCGAGCGATGACAAATCTGTTCCCTTCACTCGACACCGTAAGATGTCCACGCGCTGCAAAGCTGCGTGGTTCCGAGGCACTAAATCACATCATGGGAACAAGCAAAACTTGGCCGTGGTACCCGAGGCTTTCCCTGCCTGACATACTACACTGTCAGGCTTTACAAGGAGCAGTAGATCTCCGCGTTTGGACTCTGCTGCACACCCTGTACTTTCCCCTCTCGCTCACTCTCTCTTTAATTTGTCAAATGAAGTTCTCTTTATTCAGAGTACATGTATTCCTGATCTGTACATAGAGAATTTAGTAAGAGTTCACTTAAAATGTGTGGCTTGAATAGATAAGCAGTCTTTCTGAAGCATTCTTTGATGAATTTTAAACAGGAGCACTGACTGGTACTGTTTGAAATAAATTTGCAATGCTTTCTTTTACCTGAAACAAAAATTGGCTCGATAACTGTTCATAGCTCCTAGTAATGTCCCTAAAAGTACAGCTTTTAGGATACAGTCAGATATCTTGCACAGAACAATTCTACTGAAATTATTAGCCTCAGCTAAGGGAGGGCAAAGTCAAATTTTATTTTATAGGAGGCATAGGTATTTATCAATGTTTCTTTTAGACAATACAGCTAAACTGAATAGTTGATTTTAGTGCAACACTGTCTCTTCAAACCTAACTGCAAATCCAAAAGCGTCTGTTGTTTGCCCTCCATGTGTTCAACACAGAACAGTATTAATTTATAAAAAAGGTTTGTGTGGACAAAAGAATAGCATTCAGAAAATAAAACCCAGGATTTCACAGTATGTTTGTGATAGCTTTAGCATATGTTCTAAATAGTTATATACTTTAGATTACTTACTGGTTTTATGATACGTCTTTAAAAAAGTTTGTGTGTCTTCCTGTTGCTTATATCAGTTTTGATGCTTTGGCTTATGGAAACTAGTGCAAAATGGAAACGGGAACTCCACAATATTAGAAGCATTGAATATTTCAACATTTTATTTATTGAATCATGGTCTTATTGGATGCAGATTGGCGTTAACTGAAAGTGGCCAAAACTAAAAATCTGTGCCAGAGAGCTAGCGTAGCAGACTTGCATTCTGTTTTGGCCTAACCCAATGAAGTCAGTACAAGTGGATGCATATACATATGTATGAGTCCTCTCTTGGTTCAGAGAGCTTGACTTCCTTTTTCTTTTTGTTTCTGCCACATTGGAGGTAACCAAATGTAAAATGCAAGTTTAAGTAATTTTGAAGACAATGCATGTAAGAAATGAAAAGTAACTTGAATACTGGTATCAGGATTTGGCCGTTTGGCAGCAAAATGGTTCAGTTTTACTGGTGAAATTATGATGCCTTGTTTGAATAATAGTATCAGCTTTTCTTTGCAGTCAAGAATCCTCCCCCTCCCACCCAAATAGTAATAACTTTGTAAAAGTCAAATTTGGAATTATCTCTTTGGTACTGGTTCACAAATTGGAAGGAGGAGGAGCTGAGAAACCCACCTCTGTCTTAGAAAAATCTTAATTTGATAAAGCCTTATGTGGAAAAAGTAATTACATGCTTGTTGATATCGAGCTGAATGATATCATCTGCTTTTCAGCCCAGATTTGAGCCCAAGTTCTTGGGGTTGCCTCATGGGGCCAGTAAGTTTGTTAACTGTCATCCAGGAAGATCCTTCAGCTTCTCCCTCTCTTGTGTCTATTCACAAGAGCCTGATAACTGTGACAAAGGAGGATGTTTTGTCTCGCTCCCTTGGACGAGGCTAAAAGGGAGGTATAATTTCCAGATACCTTTCACCTTTTATTACTTCTGTCTTGTGCTTGTAGTGTTCTTGTTTCTTTAGGGCAATTAGCAAGAATTTTTCTATGAAATGCCAACATTAAACAAAATCAAGAGGAATTAGAGTTAAGAAAATGAATTAAAAAGAACACAAATCATTTACTAAATGTCTGTAAATTTACACCTCTTGTAGACTTAACTGAATAAGTCATTCTCAGCTCTGTTAAAAAGGGAAAAATAATGAGGAATAACACATGCTGCATGATAGTTATTTTCTTCTTCTTTAACCAAATTGCAAGCATCCCTTGCTGAGCACTATGAGCTCCTCACTGCAGCTAGAGGTTCTTACAAAGCCTTGCCAGGCAGGTCAGCGGGTTTAGGCATCAAGTGGTCTCTCTCTTCAGCCATATCCCCTTCTTCAGCTAGATCGAAGGCCATCGTGTTGCTGTTTCAGTGCATGTCTGCTGATAATGTAGGTCTTCTTACAGCTCCAGAATCTGTATTCAATTGAGAAAATAATCTCAACTTCAATATTTGTAATGTAAGCCTTCTTTTTTTTTTTTCTTCTAATTTTACAAACCCTTGAAGAGATAAGCCATAAAATCCCTCTGCAGCAGAAAAACTCAAGAGCTTTTTAAATCAAAGGTTTTGGGCAACTCAGTGGGCTTCTTTATAACTGGCAATACTGTAACAATGTCACATATGAAGCTGCATCCCTCTCCTTACTTGGTTTCTGCATTACCTTTCAGTAAGGAGACTTGCTTTCTCTGTTACCAGCTCCTTCGTGTTCAACTTTTTTGAATTGTGGCATAGAGATGGAGATGCAGTCCACAGTATCATACTGGTTTTCCCTTATTTGACTGAAGTTTGAGTCTGGATTGTGGTATCAAAGGGGAAAGTGAGTGACTGAGAAATAAACGAAAGGGAAGTCTAACTTTTGGTAATGGAAAGGTCATCTTCTACAATACATAGATTTATGATGCTTATTGAAGACTTCTTTTACCTTTAGGTGTTTAAGATATAGCTGAAGCCACTTTTACCATCTTGAGCTCACAACAATGCTGAATTGCTTTGGCTGTAGACCTTGATGAAGACTGTGACAAGTTTCTCACCTGGGATTTTCTTATGGGAAGGCTCAGAGCCTGTGTTTCTAAAGAAACATGGTCACCATTAACACTACAGACTAGGCACAGTAAAAGTGTTCAGGCACAGCAAGACCTAACTTTTAGGTTGATCTCACTTTGAACCCAGAGAAGGGGACCTGTGATTGCTGTACAGTGCAAAGTTTACATTTTACATAGTTTATTGGTCATCTCCAAAGGGGAAATGCAGCTGTCTTAAATGAGATGCTGGAGGAAATGTTACACACGGGAGTGTCAGAATGTACTTCCTTGCTGGAACACAGATGACAAACAGGACTAACAGGGTCCACCAGCTGGAATCTCCTCTGAAGGATGGGAGCTTGCGCCTGTAATTAGAAAAAACTGAGCAGACTTCATGCTTTTTTTCTTTAAAGTTAAAAACAGTTGAGGCTTGTTCAGAGCATCTAGCATAACCAAATGGTTTGGGTACATGTTCCAAGTTTGGGGGGGTTTATTTTGTCTTTGATGGTGACACTTCTGCAGCAAGAGCTGTGTTTCCCTCTCCAGGGTTACAAATCATCAGAGTCTGTCTGTTGATGAGATTGTCTATGGTTTTGAGGGCACTGCGTGTTTCTGCTTGGTTTCCAGGTGCTGGGGCAGCAGTAGAGCAGGGCTGAGTTGCTCTAGAGATTCTTGTTGTAATGTGCTTGTCTCCCATGTAGGTAAAGGCTGAGAGTCAGGAGAGACTTGAATTACAGGCTCAAATTAAGGCAGTCTGTTCAGTTTTAGGTATCCACACCTCTTCAAACTGATGCCTAGTCCTGGTCTACCCCAGAGAGCGCAAACTGTCTCTTAACGATTTAAAATTAGTTGTCACCACCTCTGAAGTCCAATCAACCTTGGGACCAAGTCTCCCAAGAACTGTCCTGAACTGTTCTTTGTTGTGATAGCTGCTGCCTGATGAGGCATTATTGTTGCCCGTTTCTGAGTGTCTTTTGACCCACTCGGGTGGCTGTGCATTCCCACTGGAGGGCCCATGTCCTGGGAAATCATTGATCTGAGTTTGCCCTATAAATTACTCGACAAGATTACTCTGTTTTGTCAGGCTTTTTGTGTAGTTTATCCTTCTAGGCTCTTACCATGGTAAGTCCTAGGATGAAACAGAAACATTTAGGAAGTATCAGCAGTAGCATTTACAAATACAATCACTAGTTCTAGTTAATTGGTGATCAGTTAACTCGAAGCAAAACAGCCTATAATAGAAACACGCTAGGTCAACACTTACTATGAGTTTCCAAAAGTGCTTTTTGTTGCTCTTTCTTCCTGAACTCTTTGATTTCAGCAGGGTACTGAGTTAGGATTTTCAAATATGCTCAGCTGTAACCCACCTTAGAAATTTCCAGTCTTTCTCTCAATCAAATATTCTAGAAAAGGAAGTTGTTCCTGAAAGCTGGAGTGTCAGTCCTGCTGAATTAACACACTTTATCATAGAAAACATCTTTAAAAATTTAAGAAAACTGCAATTTCTAGGGAAGTAAGTTAAAACAATAGCTCACTTTTGTTATTTGTCATTAATAATTTCCCACTTGAAATTATTATAAATTTCTTGAGCTTGAAGTGTTGTTAAAATCAGCCTCTTCTGTGTTGTTCTCATGACTTTTACTAAAAAAATCTATGCCAGATGAGCAGTATATATTTGCATTTGGTATGGCTGTGTCTTCAAAGACAACTGCAATCATGATATTGTGCAAGTATTATTTAAGATCCAAAAACTAAAATGAGGTTTTGGAAACTAGCTCAGACTCTGCAGTTTTGGTGCTCATCTGGGGTTCTTCTCTTTTGCCTGTCCCATTTCAGTAATAAAAGCCATCCTATACTGCCCTTTGCATGAACTTCTTGGCGGTGGGTTCCAACAGCACTTCAGCAACGGAGGACAGTACTGTATCCCACTCTGCAGAAGATGAAAGCAAGGTGCAGAGAATCAAATTATTTTTCCCCAAGGTCATCTATTAAAGGAGGGGCAAAGATAAACTTCATTATGACAGCCAAGAAGTAGCACAATGATACTTCTCTTAAAAGTCACGATGTTGGCTTTTCTTGTGTAAAATTTAATGGTGAAGACATTCTTAATAACAGTAGGTTGCGTCAAATATTTTTTTGTTCCTTTTTAATAGCAGAATGTAACCATAGCTTAATCCTCTCTCTCTTTGTTCTTTGTAAAGAAATTGTTTAAACCACAAGTGTAGATTAGGTACAGGGGAAAAATCGCTGTAGTTTTAGATCGTTGGCGAGGGTATGGGATGTACTGCGTGTTTCACTTGCTGCATATCATTGAAAATACAGAGGACTTCACAGCAGAATTGTATGTTCTAGGTTTGCACACATTTGTGAGAATGTTAATACCGCGTTGTGGGAATAGTGCTGAGTTCCCTGTTATCATGCAAGCAATTGCTAACTGTAGACCTCTGACTTTGTAATTTGTTCTTTATGGACTAGCCTGCAGCCAATAAGCAAAATCAATAGTCTTTGCTGAAAAGTAAGCAAGTGCCAGTGTGTTATGTGACAGGTGAAGATACATGTGCTTACCAGGGGTCAGGGGGCCACATCAAATTTCTCTCTGACTTCTTTTCAAAAAGCTAAATCCATTTAGGGAGCATTCGTCATTGGAAAATGTTGCAGTGGGGAATTAGACAGGCTCCTGCTCTTCTTTTCTCATTTAACGATGTTTGTTTTCAACAGTCTGTTCAATAATGTCACTGAGAAGAAATTATGTGAGAAGAATAAAGTGCTTATAGTCTATTTATTTATTCATTCATTTCTGTAGAATAACACTAGCTGTTGCATTCTCATGTTTATTAATGCTATTGTGGTAGTCCAAATATTTGTTTGTTCTCCTTTTCCTTTAGGAAAAAAAAAAGGTGGGACAGAGCAGCGTGGAACAGATTACTTACTGTTTAAGCCTAAGGTGAAGGTTATACAACTCCTAGCGATCATGCGTGTTCTATAGGATACTGTTTGCTATACTTGAGTATGGCATCTAAATATGTGCCATAATCTTAGTTCTGCACAGTTTGGGAAGTCTCTTGTTTTCCAGGTGGAATGACCAGGCTTGAGGCCATTCAGAAGTCTGCTACAAAATATAATGCCAGCAGTTGAGATGGATGCTGCTGGCCTGTGATAAAATGGGCTGTTCAAGGTGGATGTTACTGGTGCAATTACCTCTTTTGCATTAAATGCTGAAAGTATTTCAGCAGTCTTGTTTCTAGGGAAATTGTTCAAAGCAGCCCTTCTCCCTCAACATAGTGGACTATAATGAAAGCCACAAAGGGAAAGGGAAAAATCCAGCAGAGGAGATTTTTCTTCTGAAATTCGAAGTGGCTTAGACTCATAAGCTGCCCAAGAAAAGGACTTCGGTATTTAGAAGTTAAAGTTATATTGTCTCTTAATGTTTAAGACACACCTTATGTTCTTTTAAAAACTTCAGATTCAGTCTAATAGCAAAAATGATAGAAGGCTTAATGCCGTTGTTTGCTTCTTATTGAATGTAGTTGCTCCATTTAATAGCCTGGACTGCTGCCATCGTACTATCGTATACACATGTGCACTCCCAGTCAGGAAAAACAAACAGTTACCATACAGGTTCAATCAGATTAAAGGTTCCCTGTGTGAGAGCTGAATACCAAAAACCAGATTGGTGTGTTAGATTTCTCTTGTGTCCTGTTTGATTTTAACATGCATAATAAATGTCTCTTCATTTTTCTGCCCACCTTTCTCTTTAGCTGGTGTTTTTTTTCACCGCAGACCTCACAAATCATTACTGTAGTACTTTCTCTCAGTTGAGCACTGTGTTTGAAGATCCTGAGTGATACTCGAGGCTTCCAGAAAGCTGTAGTTGAAGCCTTCAACCTCAGTGCTGCCATGCTTCGTGCTGCCTCAGTTTCAGGATTCCCAGGCTGCTTTTGACACCAGGTTATATCTAGTGAACGTCCAGGTTCAGGGTGGTCAATAAGGCAAGAAATTTCTAAGGTGACTCACAGGGCCTCTCAGCCACCAACACTAAGAAATTAAGGAAGCTCATTTTTGTCATCTTCAAACAAGTTTGGTGTCCTTTAAGCCTTTAGCTACAAAATATTCAAATAACACATTTCAGCTCTAAAACCTGTGGGCTCTGCAGACTTCTATACCACTGAATTCAATTACTGTGGGATCATCTCTTCCTACGCTATTTTACTGTGTTGAGAAATAGTTTTCTTCTTGACACAAATACCCAGGCAGATGCTTGAACTTCTGGTAGACAAGTGGGGAAAAGCAAGTGGCTGGGTCTGGATTTTGCAGCTGATTATGTCTCAGGGAATGGGTCTGTGAGTAGACTACAAACAAATCGAGAACTTGCCTTTCCATCTAAGGCGTCGTAAAAATAAACTTATAATGGAATGTTATCGTTTGAGAAATGAAAATATGAACAAAAAGCTCCTCCAACCTTCCTTTTCTCCTCTTCCCTTCATGGGGTAACACAGTTGCTGTTCTGTAGTGACAAGATGAGTTAAAATAAAGTGACTTCAGAGATCCCCTGAGCTCCAAGCTGCGGAGTGTTGAGGTTAAGCTTGAGGTTTGCCTGCTCAGCTCCTTTTTCTTTTTGTTTTTTTATTGGGTCTTAAACCTTTCCCGCACTAAATAAACACCCTTTTATAGGCTTTTTCTTCACAAATGGCAAGTTTTGTAACCTTATATGAAAAACTCTTGTTGCTGATTCAGACTAAATGCTCCTTTGTTGCTACTAGTCCCTCTGTCCCCATGAGCCACGGTCCTCTGAAGAAGTGCCGCGGGCTGGTGCTTGCCCAGCCCTGCTGGCCCTGTTCCCTTGTAGAGCCTACGTCTGAGCTGCAGGTCTAATCTGTCTTGATCTTTGCGTCCTGGATCTGGTTTTGGCCACTTGAATATATCTATCGATCTTATTGTGTGACACGCATCATCCAAGTGCTAAGCACCTAACTGATTGCTGTGCCTACACAGCCAAATGATCCGCATTATTATACTACGATCAGGCATAGACACGCTCCCTTTAATTTAGGTGGTACAGGTAACAGCAAAAACGCAGCGGGCACCGATCCTTTGTGGACCAGCAACTGCAGCACTGTGCCAGGTCCCCAGAGGGCTTGTAGGGTTCCTGCTCGAGTCTGCGCTGCCGCATCTTCACAGCTATCATTACTGCTTTGCTACCACGCCATCATTTGGCTCGGTGGATGTAGCGTTTGGAAATAAGCAGAAAAAAAAGTCTAGTTTTATCAGAAGCTTCTTTCTCTTAACTCCCCCGGAACCCTATCATTTATGATCTTGTCTCTTTCTTGCTTTTATACTTGCAAGTATCTCATCAAAAGAAATTACCAGCAAAATTACTCTGGTGCTTGTCTCTTCCTATTTAATCACCAACACACAGCGTATACCATTTACAATAACAACTCCTATCACTTTTGTGACGGCAGTGCTACACATTTGGTGTGACATGTTCAAAGGGAGAGCAGTGGAAGAGGCAAGGAGCTCATGTTCTAACGGATAACAAAAGTTTGAACATGCATCCTTCCTGGCAGTGGTCTCCAAAACTGTGATCTCTTGAGATTGTAATTTTGAGGGATATCCAGATCATGTCACTTAAATTCACCTCTTTTTTTTTTTTCTACCCAGCTCATCAGCTGCAAGATGTTCTTTTTTTTTTTCAGTATCTTCACTCTGGACACATTAAAATCAAACAAAGTCTTCCTTAGAGGAATACTTTATCACAATTTTATTATCCTTTCTTTCTCAGTCGGTTACCATGAGAATTGTCATATTTGGCTGAGGAGGGTGGGTCGTATATGCTTGCAAGATCAATTACAGAAAATGTATCTTGCTGTCAACTTAAGCCTTGCTCTTAGGGAGGGAATCAAGTGAACCCATGTAGAAATCATCAGTATCTGTCTAAGCAGAAAATAATTTTCCATAGACTTTACCTATTGCCGTCCTTATTTCACATTTGCCTGTTTGTTTTCTTTAAGACAGCTTAAAGTATTATTGATATTCTTTTATCTTTGTTAACAGGACCGCAGTTGCACGCGTTCTGCTTGCCACCATTTCTCTCCCTTTCAAAACATACTTTAAGGATTACCTGCTTTATACGTATGTTCTTGTAGTTCATGGGATTGTGCTGCTGAGAAGAAAATGCTATTGATATCTGTAACACCTAGAGAAGAACAGAGGCAAACTCTAAAATAGTTTACAGAGCTGATTCTTACCCTAATCATTCAGAAATAGTTTAGTGGAGAATCATTGACTTGGAATATTTCTGTGACCAGTGCTTATGCGCTGTATAAAATGATTAGTGGATTTTGGAAAAGGTTCATGGGGTGGTAGAATGGAAACTAAAATGAGATCTGACAAACATATTCAATTAATTTTTCTTTTTCATTTTCTAATAGTGAGTAATATTCTCATGATTCATTATTTGAAATTCCTCCTAGAGCAAGTTCTGCAGCTAATACCTTTATTCATATACAGAACAACATTTTTAATCACACAAACATATTTTTGCCAAAGTAGGCCTTTGGTCTGCAGTTTTTCATGGGTAGTTCATTACAAATGCTTAATATTCAAAAATTCTTCATAATGGGAGACTAAGTCACATGATACTTAACACTGAATTGGTAACCATAAATATTCCTGCTGATATAACCAGCCTAAATGATTCTATTAAGGATAAGTATAACAATTTTCGTATGTATACACCTGTAAAGCTTGCTTTGCTTTAAGGTTGTTATTCTGCAACGCTTTCTACCAGAAACTGAATTTTTAAAATATTTATGAAAAAGGGAGCTCTACATAATTAGAACACAATTCAAGCAAATTGACTTCAGAAAAAATGAACTCGTGTATTAGGTTGTCTTTACATAATAACTTTTCCTTACAGAAAAGATGATATTAGGCTGTCAGTTGGATCAGAACTACCTTAAAATGGATTATAATTCCTCAAGTAGATTTCCAATGTGAAAAAGAATGAAACAAGTAGTAGCAAAAAGGGTTCTCCTAATAAGAAGTGTTATGTCTGACCATCTCTCTGGAGAAGTTTTACTGCTCTCCGCAGAGCAGTAATATTCACTTCGTTTTGTATCTCTAAACAGGCTGAAAAAAAGGTATCAATGTTACTGAGCTGCGATGCAAATAAATATTCATAACAATGGCACATGCATAGCTAATTGAACAGTTTTTTGTTAATATTATACTAGATATTCATGGACATGTGCCTTTTTCTATAATGAAAATACTGCCTAAGGCTAGCTTTGTTTTTCTTGTCAAGAACAATTTATGTGCTTTCATTTAAATGAATATAAACTTCTATTCTCATGACAAAATAATTCACCATTAATTTGGGTAAAGAATTTCTTTATTCCCTTTGTAGCGCATTTTATTGAAAAAGAAAAGCCTAAATGTATCTTAGAAATTTTCTCTGTGCATTCTGTCTAATTTCTGTAATAACTGGCATGAATATGTAGGGATTTCAGTGATTACTTGTTAAGTAAATACGGGATATGCGTATATGAGATATTTTATTTAAAATTAATTTGAAAATAATTTTCTTGAAATTATACCTTCACAGATGTTTCAATTCATTGTTTTACACACACAATTTAGGAATATATACATTAAAAACACTGCCCTTCCCTTTTCTTTATTTGCTTTTCTTATTTTGATTCTTGCTCTTATTTGTACCTGAGATTCTGGTCCTCAGTGTTTTGAAAGGTGAAGAGAGATGGAGTCAGATCTCACAAATGTAACTGAAAAAACATAACGTGGATGGAGATATTAGCTGCTGAGAAAGGCTGAGGGTTTTTCCCTCCCCTTCATCAAGTAGCAAAGTATATATCCCTTCTTTCATGGGACTCTTTTTTTCTTTTTTTTTCTCTTCTTGCTGTTTACACATTCTTCTCATTTAAATTTCAGTGATGTTACTTAAAGGTAACAAATGGTACTAAGCACTGATTTAACTAATGAATTAATTCAGTTCAGATGGCAAATTAAGGTTGTCTACTAAATAGCATATAACTCTTTCTATTAGAAGAGTGAACCTCAGGCTACTCCACTGCCTGTAACACCCAGGTTATTGGCTGTATTATGAGTCCTTCACAAAGTGCCTAAATTGCAATTTTTGGCAACGCTCTTTTAATGAACTGCTGATACCCACCACACAGTTCAAGCACCTAAAGGGGAAAAAGGTAAATGTAGAAAAAGCAGGTAAACATTAACTATTCCTGGAGATAGTGGAAAAAAGGCTATGTAGTAGGGAACCTTTTGACTTTTTTAAAATTACTTTTCAGTGTTATAAATTAGTACTTTAAAAATATCATGTATTTAGCTTTCAGGAGTAATAAGCCGCATATAGTCTTTTTTCAGGTAATAATAATGTAAGGGGTCATACATTCTCATAATGCAGAGCTGCAGTGACTCCATATTCATGGTATGTTCTCTTTTGGATCTGGGAGCCTTTTTCTAGCCATGAGAAATTTAGTTAATTGTGAAATCTATTCAATCACAGCCATCTCTTCTGAGCGAGGGAGGTGACATTTTCTTTGCGATGCGCAGCCTTACCTCACGCTGGATTCGAGATGGTGTCTCAGAGTAAACAAGCTACCTTGGTTCTTCTGTTACTGACATCATTTAGACCATTCAGACATTAATTAATTTGGAAGGCTAGAGGGGGAGAAGTTTTCCCATTAGGAAGGAGCAATCTAATGTGATTGGTATGGCTCATGTTGCCTTTAAGTTCAGAGAAGCTATTTTTGGTCAAATATATGCTGCATCCTGACAACCTGTACAGTCCACAAACATCTGAGTGTACAGAATACAAGTATGATACTGAGTTTGGGAGAAGGAAAATGATGAGATGAAATGGGGTATGTTTTGGGATGCCAGATCTTTAGAAAAAGTCTCTGATCTCTGGACAAAAGGACTGGCTTGCTTGCAGCCTGCTCTCTCTCTTACAAAAGCAACCCACCCCAAATAAAACTGGATGGAAGGTGGCATCAAAAACTCTCTCGGAACAGGACAGTAAGAAAATCAAAAGACTGTTATAAAATTAATTTGAGAAAATTACACCTAACTTTTTACTTAACACTTTTTTCTATTAACTAGTTTTCTATCTATATGACCATAATTGACAGGGATATTTTTTTCTGTAGATGGAAAGAGTGGGATTTTAAATAATTCTTAAAGACTATTATCCGCCCATACAGGAGTAATACAGCTTGAAAAAAAAAAAACAGAAAGACTTAAAATATTCTAAGGTTTGCGTGCAGTTTCTCTTTCTTTTTCTTTTTTATTTGTTGTTTCTATTTTTAAGTGAACAAGTGCGGCAGAACTTCCCAAGTAGTTTCAAGAATTAGGAGATGCTCTGAATGCTGCTGGTTTGCAAAGTGAGGGGCGGGTGGGGGAGGAATCAGATGTGAGCTACAATGAATCGTGATGGACCCATTTTCATGTTTCTGTTCCTTTCCTATTCTTGTTAATCCACTGCTTTAAAAAAACCTTCCTGGTTTATAGCGTCATCCTTTTAGCAAGCCATGATATGTTTTATGGCTTAAACGGATCATCGGGAAAATGGGAACCTGCATGGGGTGGGAGGAATATGCCATGGGTTGTCCTGAACCAGGTGAGATCCAAAGCACCACTGAGCATTCCCAGCACCTCCAGGCAGGAGTGGCTCTGCAATGGGAGCTGGCTCCAGTCCAGGACAGCACATGCCAGCAGGAAACGGGTCCTTTCTTGTGGTCAACATTTCCTCCCCAAAGGTTTCCCCACCCAACGGAAAACTGTGAATAGGTGCAAACTTTTATGATGATATGTAACAGTGCCACCTGGTGATTTTTCTATCACCAATGAGACTCTTAAAGTGTTCTTGGCCAACCTCAGCTCCCTTCGTGTCGGCAGGAGTTTACTTTTGGTGGAAGTATTTGTGTCACTGCAGGACACTCGTGGAAGTACTGCCTCGTTTGTTTTCCACACATTGTAAACATCATCCCCTCTCCTACTCTTACCCAGTCTTGCTTTTTGCGTCATTTGGCTTCCAGTCTAGCAAGCGGTATAATTGCACTGGGCTAACTGTATTTAGATGGGTAGCTACAGAAACAAACAAAAAAAGGGGTTGATTCAGATTCTTCAAGGCCAGATCTTGTCTTGAAGTTCTCCAGGAATGGAGAAAGCTTTGTAAACGATGCCGGGTACTGATAAGAAGCAATAACTCTGTAATATCCCTAATTGAGTCAGATTTTATGGTGCTGCTCAGCTCCATGTTGAGAGAGGTGAACCTGTGAGTATTCCACAAGAATTACGGCGTTTTCAGACTAGTGAAGGGGTATTATCAAGATGCGAATGTATACTTCTTCCAAATCAATGGTCATATTTCTCAATTCAAGTGCTGAAACTGTCCAGACTGTCTAAAACAATAAAGATTTTTACCATATATAGTGCATAAAACCATGTTCATGTAGCATAACGTAAAAAAAGGGGCTTATAATTGAATCCTTGTAAGATGTTGCTACATCTTACTGCCTGTCCAAACTGTTCCTGTAAAAGCTATTTAAATAATGCTTCAGAGAGAAACTGTATATTTGGCAGAGAAGCATTTTACCATCAGCAAGCAGAAATGTATTTTTGTGTAATTTATCAAGAAAATATTTTGTGTACAGCAAATGCAGGAAAGTCTCATATAATTCATTGCACAGGGTAAAAAGCTGGATCAACGTGCACTGCTGCATCCTTTGCAAAAAAAAAATGTTGTCATCAGTTGTTAACCTTCCATATAGTTGAGAACTGAATTTGAGTCTTCCTATAGCTACTCTCTTTCTCGCAGTCAAGCATATTGGGGAAAAAGCAGATGGATTACATTCTTTTTGTTACAATGCACTGGATGATTTTAGTTCTATTTGTTGCGTGGTTCCATGCAGTAACAAAAACTGCAGATCTCCTGACACTCCTGTCATTGGACGTGCTAGATTTGAAGTAGGAATCCTATAAAAAATGCATTCTTCTTGTGATTTTAATATTCATAGGTTTCACTAATATTGGGGGGGTAAGATGGGGGTAATTCCTTGAAAGGGAAAGCAATATTGATGAGGATAGAGACTATGTCTGGAAAGCCATACCCATTTTCATCTCACATTGGCTTCATGAACAGCCTTAAATCACACCTCACCTTTTTACAGACTTGCTTTCCCATCTGATAAATGGGAACAAGGAGGTCAGTCTCCTTTAGCAACGTGCCCAGAGAATCACTGGTGGCAATGTTGTATCTTTTTGCTTCAGTTAATTTAGCAAAGCAAAAAGTATTCGACGACAACGTGCGTATTCTCCACTGTTCTGCAAGTCATGGCAGCTGACAAACAGGAGAGTACTTGTGTGACTCTCCTGTTCCTGTGAAACTCCTGACCCACCTACTTGGAGAGGTGTTTTGTGGAGATATGTTTGTTTATGGCCTTCCCAGATACTTAAGAAAAGGGAAACTTGTTTCTTTGCCACCCAGGAAAAATAGTGAAAACTCAGTGTTTTGCTTGTTTATTGAATCCCACTGCAAACAGATTAACAGCCTAAGTCCAATTCATCACCTCAGACTGCATTAAAAGTGCTATACCATCACACCATTTAATGATGTCTTTTATGGTCACAATAAGATATTTATAATGAGAGACTTAAACTTTCATGTTTCTTAATTAAAGAGATTTTCTAAACTAGTTGTAACCTGCATTTGGCCTTATGATGCCTCCCAGAATAACAATGATCTACCAGCTAATATGTAAGGGCTCACGACTGATTGTTGCTCCTCTTCTTCCGCATATTAAGTAGTGTTCATTAATTAATATTCAGCTTGCTTGCTTCTTGCACACAGGACATCATCTTTGCACTGGGTTCCCAGTAGACAAAAGAATAATTGTAGTTTAAATGAAAAGCTTTAGAGATCCCTTTGAGTGGGGTGTTAAGATTACAAACATGAAAAAGAGTTCAGGGGCTAAAGAAATTTAGGATTTTTTTTTACTGCAACAAAAATGTGTCTCTAACTGGCTTGGTTTGGAACGTCAAGCTACATATTATCCATATGAATGCCTTAATGTATTCTCTAGGGGCTTATCTGTATAGAAACTGGACCAAGATACCTGAAAGTGTAGGTTTCAACCAATTCAGTTATTTCAGTACATCTGCATTGCCACTCTCTTTTCCAGAATAACACCCTATTTTTAGGACTGGTTTTGAAATGGATCTCTTTCATTTTGTTATGTCACTTAGTTGATTTGCACTTATATATAAGATCTGATTTATCTGGTTTCCAGTCTGTGCAGATGAGAGCAAAGTTTCCAATTCAAATTTATTTCTTGATGAGCTGAAGAATAAAACGCGGTACACAATCACTTTTGTGGCTTTCAACTAATCGCTTTGCCAAGACAAACTATCATGGCAAAAGCAGATTACCTTGATAAGTCTGCAGAAATTCTGAAAAACAAAAACACAGCAGCTCATCCCAGCGCTAGCCCTTCTCACAGTTAATATGAGTGCAAGTGCGTCTTATTTTGGAAACACTGATTTTTACAGTCATTTTCTTCCTTTAATTAATGTGAATAATTTCTACAGAAAGAACATGATTAACTTGTTCCAATACTGAAAGCAAAAGTTATAAATAGATAGGATTTTGTGTGGAAAAACTAACCCACAAAGCACACACATTTATCCTGCATTCAAACATCATCAAACTACTGGAGAATTTACAATCACATCCCTACACTGTAGTCTGACCCTATTTGCAGTCTCTTATAAAAGCAAATAAAAATATATACATTAAAAAAATTTGCCCCACCAGGAACTTAAAGTTTAGGTGTCTGTGCAGTCACCTACAAAGCAGATCTGTTTTGCAGCTGCATGTTAGTTTCCTTATTTTTAAGGTAGCTCCCTGTCATGGGGCCAGGAATATTTTTTTGTTGTTTGTTTATTTGCTTGCCTTTTTTTTTTTTTCTTCTTTTTTTTAACAATAAGTCTCCCTTTGGGACATGTCACTTGAAGCTTGTGTTTGTCATGCTCCTGGTGCAGGGGAAAAAACACACACTAAATTCAATCTTTAAATTAAGCTGTAACCAAGCTTGTATATTCATTAGAGGAGAAAAATTCTCTTCTGAGAAGTTCAAATTGTTTATTGATTTTCATTTCTGTGTTCAAGTGAAGCTTGAGTAAGTCTGTCTCACTGCAGTCCCTCTGGGGCAGCGCTGCCAACAAGTGCATCACATTTCAACCCAAGTGAGCAGTTAGCAACAAAAATCTGAGAATTCCTTTAAAACTATATTAATAAATAGTTAGAGGGTGAGATTTCCAGTTCAATATAGCTGATTCTTTTGCAAAGGGAATAAGAGGCTTGAATTGCAGGCTATAAATGACAATCCTCTTGAAAAGCCTTAAAGTAAAATCAGGTGAGTGGAAAGTGCAATTAGTGGTGTGCTGTTTGGGGAGTGGGAGGAGGGGGGAAATACAGAGAGATGGAGGGAGCTGCTACATTTTTCTTAAAATTTTTGTAAGGTCATATTGACCCGCTTCTGTCCAGCTGTGGTCATCTTTGAGCCTTTCAGCGAGGAGAAAAATACACACAATAGAATTTACCAACACTTAACACTTCTCTTTTTAATCTCTTCTTAATATGTTTCAACAAACAAGCAACAACTTAGGAGAGCGTACAGCTGATACCACTTAGAGAAACCCGGGGCCTGTCTTGGAGGTGGACTGAGTGACTGAGTCTTGGTGCGCAAGAAACATGACTACCGTGAAAACTACTTAAATATCGTACTGCTGAGTAAAAAGTATGCTGAGCTATTTGTCTTCAGTTTCTCAAGGTTAATTTCAATTAAGAAATCTAATTAAGTGAATTTGAATTTATTAAACGTGTTGTCAGATTTTCACCGGAATGGCATTTTTTTTTTTACCCCTTTCCTTTCCAAGTTCCCATGTAGGAAGAGCTTTTTTAAAAATAAAACATGTTTGTACGTTCTGGTCTTGTTAATGGTTAGGAACGGTTTATGTCAGCAATGTGTGATAAGACAATGAAAGATAATTCCTGCTTCTCTTCATAAAGATAAGCAAGCAAGCAGCGTTTCCTGCCAAACAAATTTATTCATTCAAATACATAGAGGATCCCCCTACTTTCTTTGACTAGTCATAAGGCAAAACTGTGAATAAAATATTTGAAAATATTCCTAGTAGAAATTACCAGCCTTGTTCTTCAATAATTCAGCAATAAATAGAGGATGTTTAAAAAAAAAAAAGGGGGGAGGGGGGGAAATAAGCATCATCTGGGTATCTATTACACTGCTTTGTATTTTGTGCAGGAGAGAAGGGCAATAATGACTTTTCTTCCAAGTTTCTTTCTGAGGCAGGTTCGTAGGTATCAGTGGGCATCCATTTCATCAGTCCCACAGGCAGCTGATTAATGAAGAACTGGGGAAAAAAAAAAAATCTGGCCTTACCCTTACCCTACAACGTGTTGACAGGAACCTCAGCTTTTTATAAAACTCTCTCTGACATTTTTGTGTCTGATTCCGCTGACTGTGCTGTGATGGTTTACCTCCATTGTTGCTTGGCTCGGTGTGCCTCAGCACGTGTAGAATTGGGGATGCATAAGCTCCAACTCGAGCTGATATTCCTGAGGTTACGCGTTGTTTTTCTTCCCTCTCCCACCTCCCATCACAGGCTGTGTGTGCAAGCGGAGCCTCTGGAACAATTCTTTGCCGACAGTACTGTAACAAATGGGTCGGCACAGAGGAAATTAGGAGATGATGTTTTAAAATATGGACTGTGTGTTAAAACTTTCATAATTTCAAAGATTTCTGTGCCTTTTTTTTTTTTACTCCTGAGATATTCGTGTTACGTGTAGCATATGAAGGTTTGAAATATTCATTTCAAATGGCTGTTGATTAAATCATAATGGTAAAATCATCTATTTCTCAAAGCTCTATTTCAGACAAGATTTATTCAAGAAAAATTAAAATAAGATTCTAAAGCTTGCTCTGAAGATTAATTTTTTTTTAAGAAGGGAACTTTGAAAATGTCTAAGCGATGACTTTTAATTACTGAATGATTTTAAATGCCAAGTGATGGCTTTTAATTCCATTTAATTTTTTCAGCCAAATTATTCAGGCACTTTTCAAAACCCTCAACTCCCCATTGTTAATGCACAGGCCAGAAGGAAAAGCAGTGGGGCTGTTACTGCTGACAAACTGCTAAACGCCCCGTTCACATAGAGGCAGAGCCTCGATTTCCAAGCTGAAGGAGATTTCCTCCATCCCTCTATCCCTTTTACCCCAGCAGACAGCCTTTGCCTGACCATTGAGTTCAGGTTCCATCTCGCTCCAGCTGGGTTACTCCTTCATTTCCTATCTTCGTTTCTTACTGACCCCATGGTCCATCATTCTCTTACATTGCTCTTCTTATGGGTTAAGATGAGGAAAAACCATGTGAACATCCCTGCTCCCATGTCTCAGATGGTGCTACAGCTACTGCTGGCTGTGCTGGAGTTTCTCTCCCTTCAATCTTTGGAGCTGTTCTGTTATAAATATATATATGTTATAAATATATTTATGTTATACATATGTGTGTGTTTGAGTATAAATGTTTCTTGGAACAGACTGTTGAAAATGCATCTCCTACATCTTAAGTATTTGTCTGTTGGAATATTTGTCATAATGAAGAGTTGTGTATACACAAGAGATTACCTGGTCTAATAGATTCATGGTTATGGCTTTCAACTAGTTTAGCCAAGGGACCTCAGCTGGGTCTTACCGGTTCCAGAAAATATTCCATATGTAAACTGTGGGCAGTTCTGAAATAGCAAAGCTACAGCCAAAGGAGCTGAAAGGGAAAGAGGGATGTTTGATCCCTCATCAGCTGTTTGGAAACTTCAAAACTTTTCCAGGTAAAATGTTAGCCATAATGTTTATAGATCGCCACAAACATTTCCAATAGTGGTAGCGTCTCACTTTCCAGTTCAAAACAAACAGCATTTTGCTGGAAGATTTCCAGAATAGTGCTACTTAGTGTCACAATGACAGAGTGGTCAAATGAATCTGCAAATCCAAAAGTGAAGGAGAGGTAGAACTGAAACGAGACTTTTGTGCATGTCTTCTATCTAGCAGGCAAAAAAAAAAGTGTCACTGAGAAGCTGATGATTGCTAAATCTCATTGGTTTAACTTTGTTGGTTATGACTTATGCATTTCTCTGCTCCTTTACATCAGTTGTCTGTCCCTTGATGTTTCTCACTTATTCTAGATCATTCAGGTCTGTTGTTGGATCTCTTTGTTGGTCTGCTGTAAATGTTGACGTCTAAATTTTAAAGAATGTTGTATGAACAAAGACTCCAATAACAGTACTGCTTGTATGCAGCTTTCCCATGGGTTTTGAAAGTCCATGCACAATCATGGACTATTACAAAGTAATAGTTCGCCAAGCTTAAGATCTCCTAAAGACACAGAATTCACCAAAGGTTTAAAGAGAATTATGAGCTGGAAAGAATGAACTGGACTGTAAACTCCCTCCTCCCCTCATCTTTCTTAATTTTTTCTCATGAAGCTGAATGTTCAGTGGCATTTTGGACTCTCTTGGTTTGCCACGTACCAGAGTTAGGCTGCCAAGGTGGCATATAGCTGAAGGAAAACCTAGAATTTCTTGAAATGGCAGGGTGGTTTAAATGGTGGATAGCCTGTCTAAAGGAGCTAATCCAATGTAAGAGGTAGTATACCCTTCCACTTCTTGCAAGGATTGATTCAACTACATTAGGTGCATGTGTGGAGAGTGTCAAGATGCTTTTCTTTACATAAATGAAAACATTTAGAGAAGAAGTTGCTTCTTTTCTCCTGGGTCCTCCAGAGTAAAAGTGCTATATCAATCCACTTTGAGCAATCGCTTGGGTCCCACCTGCCCATCACACTCTGAGGTAGAGCTTGGGGAAAGTGTCAGGGGTCTCCATCTCCCATTCTTCCCTTAACAGCATGCTTCCAAACACACCCAAAGTCCTACAGCATCTGGTCCATGGGCCAGATGCCATAAATGTTAATTTGTGCTGGAGAGAGCCCCAAATCCAATTATTACTGCTTAAGGACAGATTTTATTTTTTTTCCCCTCCTCCAATGCTGTTTGTTCCTTATGCTATATTTTTTGGCCACATGAGACTAAACTGCTCTGAGTAACCTAGATGTGCAAAATACATGAAGCTTCACCCCACAGCACTTTGTTACGTATCATCAATCAACTAGATGTAGTGACCAAGATATGGGACATCTGGGGTCTTCTGTAGAATTGTTCATTAAAAAATAGTATATAGATTCACGTTATTTCATTTTGTTCTGGTTTTAGATGAGTAACGGATGGATTTTGTTTATTTAGTGTAACTTAAAGTTTGCATTTTCATGTTGAAGGGGAACATTTGTGCAACTGTGTCTTCTCCTGGATAATGATCTTTCAAAAGACCTTATTGAAAGGCAGAGGACAAAAGGGGGAAGGAGAAGGATTCTGCTAAAAGGCCTTCTCTGTGTTTCAGTAAATGGTTTCCAGATTTCCTCTATTTCAAGGAATATCAGCTGACTTCTCTCTTTTATCAGCTACGACTCCTTTTTCAGTCCTTTCACATGCATATGTTGTTTTGCGGCATTCGTGTAAAGTCTCGTGTATGTCTTTACTCATCCTGCTCATCAGCCTTGAATGTGTACATGATGGTGATATTATCAAAGCACAATTTTTTCTTTGGTGCAAAGCACTGTGCAGTTCCCCATCCACTGTCTGGTGTGTGAGGGCTTACTTGTCATTAAAAAGATTATTTTTTTTTCAGAAATTGTTTTTCATAAGACTCTGCTAGCCAAAAATTAATTTCATCACACACTGAAAGCTCTTGGGCCTAATGCTTACTGATTTCCATGAAAGTTTCCCCGATTTACACGCTGAGAGGTGAGAGGAATCAGAATGGCGGTGTGTAATGCCTTTAACATTAGGGGAGATACTGGGGATCTGGTTCCATCAATCTGAATTCTGCCAGGCAACTGTCTCTTGGAATCAAAGTCACCTTAGATTAGATGAAACAAGCAAGGACGTAAATTTTAAGCTTCTGTTTCCCAAGAAAGCTTATTTAGTTGCTTAGTATCAGAGGCTTCTAATTACTCTGGATACAAGTTTTTCACTCTTTCAATTAGTTAGTACATTACTACTTCTATTAGTACAAAAATCTGCCATATGTTTTTAGAGTGAGCATGTTAATCTGAACACTGACCTTCACACATTGTCACTGGCTATGCTCAAAGCTGACTTTGTGGGAAGCGTTTTCATCAGCGGTGTCAAAAACCTTCAATAATTAAAGTTACTATCACATATGTACTTTTTTTTTCTTTTCTTGTAATAAAAGAAGTCTCCTCTAGAGCAAACAAAGAGAGAAAAAATTAATTGATCTGACACTTGAGCTGAGAAGACATACTTTAAGGAATACCACTTAAAGGAAAAGGAAGTTTGGAGTCTCAAATAATTAAAATGAGAATTTGGCAAAGCAAATGAAGGCATTTTCTTTCAATATACTACTTCACATAGACTTCCGAAGTCTTTCCATATGTTTTATATCGCTGGACCTTATTTCTGAACTTTAAAAAAAGGCAGGATTAAGCTCAGAGTGCTTCTTCCTATGAGAGAGGCAATAAAAATACAATTAAAACCATGCAATTTTATTCAGGATGTGTGTGGTATAAAGAATTTTATTTCCACTTCAACCTGTACATGCTTGTCTTGTTTTCGATAAATCTTTGGTAGACTTAAATGCTATACAGGGACCTCCTCATTCGCATCTTCAAAGTTAGATTGCCAACTACCAATACCTAAAATTCTTAATACAGCTCTTCTATAAAGCAACCACTACATTGCCTAAGGAAATTATATTAATATGGGAGAATAGATTCCAATAAATTAATAAATACTTAAGAAAACGCAGGTTAAGGGGGGGAAAAGGGGAGGGAGGGGAGAGGACAAAAACAAAAGCACCCTCTGCTTTGGCAATGAAAGGATGAAACCCTTGCTATTAAAGCTTTTGAATATTCTTTTTTAGCCTGAACTGGTTGCAATTGTCTTTCTGAAAATTAAGACCCTAAGATACAGAGTTTGAGATATGTGCTATCTGTGTACCAGTTGTGTTGTTCTATCAATCATTCTTATGTAGAAGATATTTATATTCTTATTTCATCAATTTGAAATCCTTCATATCCAGCTGTCAGTAGAGGATATATCAAGGCCCCTGAAATTTTTTTATAAAGGTGGAATAATTCAACAATATTTTACTACTTTTTTTTAGCTAATCTTGCAATTTTTTGAGTACTATAAACTCTCTTTTAAACAGATGAGGTATCTTGTCAATAAGAAACTACAAGAATAAAGTCTTTAACAGAATATGTATCATGATCTGTCGTTATCTTTGCCCACCAGTTCCTTTCCAAGCAATGAAGAAGCCATAGCACTATACTCTAACAATAGTGAATGTCTTCTTTGATTATATAAATAAATAAAACAAGACAGACACATGAAACAAGATCACTCCATCAGTTTGCAGTGTTCCCATAAAAGGGATGGAGGAGAAGCAAACATTTGTAGGAAGGGAAGTTTCCCCCGCCTGTAATGGCCACAATAAATATGTGTGGTGGAGAAAAATAAATGTGAGGAGAAGACATGCACACCTGATGTTGAAGAAAAGCCTGCTCATGCTTAATACATTGGAGAAACTGTTCAAGAGCTGCTCATCCATGTTAAAAAATATTACCCCTGTAATCTTGCCAAGGACAGTGAGACCTATTGTAGGTGACTGAATAAGTACTGGTCGTTCAAGTTAAAGTGTCATAGGGGCAGCTGTAATTTATACACCCAATTTTTCTAACGCATCCAAAACATCTTTTTTTTTAAGAAGCAGGCCAGATTCTTGGACAACATAAATTGGTACAGCTAATTAAAGCCAATGGCTCCATTCCAGGTTTTCTGAGCTGTCTCTCTTGTCTACCATGCATCACTTTGCCTATTTGGACAAGTTGTTCACTTTTAATTTTGCTTGAGATCCCGTGTAGCTGCCAATTTTAACAATCATGGGAGAGATTTGTTTAATTTTGAATAAGACTGGATTTAGAAAGTACGAGTCCAAACTTATATGAAAAGCTGAAATGCATAAGAGGGTCACCAAGGGCAGGACAGAGCCCTTAGTCTGTGTAGGATTTATTGTGATTAGACAAGCTTTATGCCAATCGCCGTCATTATCAGGAATTGTATTGCGGGTCAGGAACCAACTTAGAGAGGAGATTGACCATATGGATGTGAACTGAATGGATTTGTGTTTTAATAAACAGGGCAGGCTGACGTAAAAGCAAACTTTTTTTTATTTTTAAGTGCAAATAGACCTCGTAATAAAGTATCTCATGTCAGCTTGTAGGGCTCAGGAAAAAGAAAAGTTGTAAAAAAAAATGCATGTTGGGGTGCAGGGGATGAGGAAAGGAGGTTCTGGCTGAAAAGGCATCAAGCCAAGAGCCAGCATGTCAGGTCCATATCGGTGCATTCATAAGAGTTGTGCGGAAGGGCTCTGCCCAGTAACGGTGGGTCTCGGCTGTTAAACCTGCCTGTTGAGGACTGCAGGTGGCCTGTGGGTAACTTTGCTTTTGCCTACTTCCTACAGGGATGCTATCTCTGACAGCCTGATCCTGGTTAGTCCTGGTCCCGAAAGCCATCAGATTAAGAAAGCAGCACCAGAGTCTTTCTGCTACTGCCCTATGCACCCTGGGTACCAGCACCTAACCCTATATCACGAATCATCTGCCTTATAACAGTAATGGTAGTTTAAATGATCTCTGTTCCCTTATGCCATCCCTTGTGCCAAAAAGTACTTCCGCTTCATTTAAGCCTATCCAACATTTTTTTTTGTAGTCACACTGTAAACCAGATTGAGAAAAAGATACACTTTTAAAACAAAAATCTTTTAACTTGATTATTCATTGTTTCCACAAAGCAGAGGGTTGAATCAGTTCAGATAAGAAGGCAGTAACATTTATGGGGAGGGAGTAAGTGATGCAAGAGGACTGAAAGACCTCTTTGTCACCAAAGGGAGCACAGCCTGGATCCAGAATTGAGATTTTGTGGCCTGGACTTGTTTGCAGACGTTTGTATACATGTCAGTGTCTGCAGTTGAGCAGATGTAGAATGCAGTCTGGAAACTCAGAGAAAGGTGCATTGAGGCACGTTGAACAATTAGAGAGGAATTAGAATGGAGGGGGAAAAAATCAATTAAGTGGTAGTTTCCCAGTAAAAAGGACCTTGTACAGTTTTTATTCGTCCACCTTTTAGACAAACTTCTATACAGCAAGTCATGGGACTTGCATGTAAACGTTAATAACCTTCTACCTGGCATCCCAGCTAGTGGAGTAAAGCCAAGTACCAGCCTTTGCTCCTGCAACTGAGCCAGAACCTAACAAGTCCCCACCACTTGCCACCCCAGACCAGGGAGAGTAAGGGTAGGTCTCTCACAGATGTGAGAGAGATGCAAGGAGCTAATAAAGTCAAGAGCAGTAATTTCTTTCTCCTTCAGTTTCTGAAGGTTAGAGGTGGAAATGTTCATCACTTTGCCTTGTGCCCTTTCATTGTCCCCTCTCTTAACTTGTTTAGGTCCCTTCCCTTTTCTTTAAGACCAATCTCCAAAGACTCCAGCAGAAAGAAAGGGGCGCTTCTGCTCTCATAATCACCAATTCCTTTTCTGTAATAGAAAAGTGTTAATACACAAAAGATCAATTCCATACAGAAACTGGGGAGACACAGTTTACTCCCCATACTTTTCCAATCAAATAAATGTGAGTGCATCCACTTATCTAGTCAGCCAAACACAGAAAATTTCCAGAACCTATATAACTGTTAGTAATGACAAAAAGGTTTCACATTATCTACCTCATCCACATTTCCTCAGAGATCAATATAGCTGAGCACGTCTTCTGCATACTTCCATAAGGAGACAAATACAAAACTTAGTTGCATCAAGTGTATTTAGAAACCAGTTTTTAAATGGAAAAGAAGGGGAAAAAAATCTAAAAGAATATCAATACAATGTTAGAATTACATTATTTGGAACAAGGATGAATGGGATAGTACAAAGTCAAAAGGATTTACTCAGCAACTTTCCAGAGGTGATAAATGATCTTTGTTAAAACATGGTCGGCACAATGCATTTTACTAACATGTAAAGTGTTTCAATTTGGTAATTTGAAAATGTCACAATGCTGAAATTTCTCAAATGGCTTTGCAGTGAGGGGAGGGAATATTAACTTTTCATACGGGATTTACTTTGCAAACTTCAGGCAAGTTCTAGCCTCTTGAAGAGCCATAGTTATTTGGCAGATTTGAGCTTTCAGTGGTTTGCAGTAAGCACAGTAGGATTTCTGCCAATACCCTGCAATGTGGTTTGGTGAAGGTTTAGGACTGGAACTTCTGCAACCTCTTTTTAAAAGCCCTTTTTGACCTTGGGCGAAATACTTTGTAGAGAAGGAACAGACCTCAAAACTACAAATACATTTGGATACTGCAGGTGTCATTCACCTCCCTGGAAATGTATCCCATGTTTCCTGGGTCTCAGTTCTCAGCAAAGATTGTAGCCCATCCTTACCATGCAAGGGTACTGTGAGCTAGTTAATAATACATGTGATTTACTATAATAGCACTGCAGATGTTGCTTTTTGTTTCTGTGCAGTCATATACTTTCATACCTATGAAATGGTGNCCCCCCCCCCCCGCCCCGCCCCAGTATTTAACATAATTCTCAGGCCCACGTTCATTGACTGGTTTCAAGGCCATCATCATAGCCTCGATTTGCGTCATCAAGCATCTTCATAGTCTTGCCATACTCAGCCCCTGTTGGCGAGTTTAAAAGGTGTGATGCACAGGAAGCATCTCCAGATAATTTCTGTCTTTACAAGCTAGGTTCGTCTACTACATTCTGCATCACACACAGTTCAACTCTGTTTTGGCTGAGCAGAGAGTTTGGTATATACTAAAGTACATAGGACAGCAAGAAAGCCTGGCCCGCAGAGAGGCATCAAAACTATGCCATGGCATGTGTTCTGGTTTTCTCCTGAGTAAGTACATGAAGTTAAGCCATTGAAAAAAAAAACAAAACAAAAAAACAACAACCAAACCTTGATCATTCTTCACAGTTTATCAAAATACTGTGAAAATTTCAAAGAGTCTCTCTTATTCTAGGCAAAGCAAGCAACTAACCCCCACCACTATTACTTTTCTGTAGAAGTCCCAGCCAGCTTACATTTGTCTGAGAGAGGTCGTCCTGATATTAGTGCTCAGGTGAGCAATGTCTTGACCCTAGGACCCCTGTGACCAAAACCACATTCAAACCCAGGGCAGCACTCAAGTCCATCTGCAGGATCCTACCTCTCTACACCACGGTGTACTAGCAAGCCTTCATATTTGTTTCACATGCTCATGCTCGTTTTGTTCATGGACTCAGGTAAGAAATTGTGATTCCAGTTTTGAAGTTGCATTGTGGAGAGAGATGTCTAAATATACTCTATGGTTGGATTAGAAATAGCGCTTTATAACTTAGAGCTGTATTTTGAAACCATAACTCATATTGACTTCTATGGAGTTAGTTGTGGTATAAGATATTACCCAGCATAGTAGAATCTGGGCCAGAGCTACTAAGGTCGTAAGTTCACCTTGTCTACTTGGGCTGTTGCACACCCGTTCCTCCAAAGTCATAAGCACAGGTACAGAGGAGCAGTGAGAACCTTCACTGCCTCCCCCCCCCTTTTTTTTTGTTCAGTGGATGAAGTAGGCCACCAGGAATGTATTGTTCTTCTACTGGACTAGAGTTGAGAGTAATGGGGTTATAAGATCAAATGGGAGAAACACACAGCTGGGTGCCAACACTCACATCATACCTGCTACAAGAGATCTGTGCCGTGCGGTGTGAGCCAGCCCCACTCTGCACTCCAGTCTTGCTATACCTGCCTGTGTTGTCAGCTGTGGTGACGCTAGCAGCATCCAACAGCTGAAAAAGGAGAAAGCCCAGAGTGGATGTTGCTTCGGGCTCATCCTCCATTGAGTAATATTCCTCTCTCTGAACAAGCTGAGCTGCTGTACATGTGGGCTGAATTAGTGTCTCTTGAAAACAGCGGCTGAAAGAAAGTATTATGGTGGGATAAAAGCACTTGGTAATTTGTCAGGTAGAGGACAAGGAAGCCCAGTGCCCCAAACACTATCATGAGCTGCAGGCTCTACCACTAGATGAACTGGTCTGCCCCAAGAAAGAACAGGTCACTTGGAAAACAGGGATTAATAAGGGAAATTATTTTTAAAACACAGTCCCCCGAAATTCACCTTAAACCATTGTCCTGCAATGTTTATTTCATGTCTATGGCAGGGGGGTTGGAACTCAATGATCTTCACGGTCCTTTCCAACCTAAACCATTCTATGATTCTATTGTGAAATTGTTCTGCTGTAGGTCTCACAAGAGACTAAAACTGTATCACATATCACTAAAAAAGTCTTCTGAGCTATAATAATTCCTTTCTTAAGAACCTCCCAAAGTAATTACAAGCCCAAGATATGCTCTAATGTAATAAACCCTTTAGGAATTAAACGTCATTTTAAGTAAGAAACAAGATCAGGAGACATCCCTTGAAGCCATCTTCCAACCGATGTGTTTGGTGGGATTGGGGATTTCTTGTTATTACATATTTTCTCTATTTATAGCCACTAAATTATAAATATTGACATTCGCAAGTAGTGCAAAAAAGTTACACGGGATCAAAATAGTAAAACAACTTAAGCCCCCAACCTTTAAATCTCTGCAGCCTCAAATCACCCCTGTTCCCCTGACAATCCACACAACACTGCAGAGCATACACAGAGTCTGTTCTAGTTATGTGGTTATCAGTCTGGTTTCCCAAAAAGGGAAGGAAGATACCTTTTCAATACAGCGCCAAAGTAGAAACAAACAGCACCAAAACCACGCAGCAGTAGGCTCTCAAAACGTGCTTTGTTAAAACTTCATCTATATGACAAATTCACATCAGGGCAAAAGAAGGCTTGGAGTTTCTCCATGGTGCCCGAGGGAAAGTTCACGAGCTCTTGTTGTCCATCACCTGCTCTGCCCTCTCTGTTTGTGGGACGTAAATGGAAAGGAAATCATAACAAGTTTGTTTCACATCTTGAACTTGCAACTACCGAGGGCAGGTATAAAATGAAAGTGGGAGTGCTTTCTCACCTCTGAAATAAATAAATTACTTGGAATAACAGGTGCAAGAACATGGATCTTTCAGAACACGATGTGTCATTCGTCAAGCTACAAAACGTGTGTCCTCTTTATATTTATGGATGCCCTACAGTTTATAATGGAGTGATGAGTTAGAAGAGTAAAAGACTGTCCATTAACAGAAGAAAGTAATTTTTTAGCTATACTGCCTTTGTCTTCATGTCACAGTATGAAAATAACCAAAAACGTGGGTTTTATTTATCCAAGTAAATGCATGCGCTTTAAAATATATTCCAGAAAGAAAAAATAGATGTATTTCCTATATATTAGGAAGTGAGTTTCAGTAAAACCAAAATGAGGTTTTGGATCCATTTCTACCCCTCTCTGTGTTTTAGTTTGATTTTTACAGGTTAAATGTGTCTTACTCCAGGGATAATCCCCTTCTAGACTGTAAACAGTGGAGCAGAAACTGACTCCTTATCTTATTTGTACAACATCCAGCACTACTGTAATAAAAATATTTAGTAATGGTAGTGTGCATTCTCAGGAACGCTCATGCAGTACTGTACTTTTCAATAAAGAGCAAAATATTAACAGTGAAACTTTTTAATCAACTTTGACTTGTCAAAGCACAAACCCTTCATGAAAAGTGAATATTGATTACACTCTCATTTACAGAAAATGTTTGAAATGTTTTAGAACTCATAGCTATCGTGTTTTTGCCGTGGCTTTTCATTTCACAGTGTGTGAATTCATAGTTAAAAAGAACTGAAAAAGAAAGAAAAAGTTTAAAAATAATTTAGAATTACCTAAATGAAACTGTATCACCTGATCAACATTTTTTTGGAGGGATTGGGGAGTGTCAGTTCAAGAAATCACTCTCAATTTTTAACTTCTTCCTCACGGGTCTGAAGGGAGATTCTGTTAAAAATTTCGTAATAAATAGAAAAAAATGGTTTCTTCCTAAGCTGCATATATGCAGTGTGAAGAACTGTAGCAAAATGCATTCTCAGTTGAAGTAAGCGTACAATATATTGATTTTTACGAAGAATTCTTTTGATTCTTTTCTTTCTTTTAGGGAAATGCACTGTTAAGCTTAGTTAAAAGGTAGAGAGGCAAACCAACTCCTGGGTTGTCTTTAATGCAGCTTTCTGAAGATGGCTTTATGAAACCAGAAAGCTGTTTTAAAGTGATTTGCAAGAAGGGTATATACCTCTACAGAGAAACCTTCGTTTGGGTCATTTGGATTTCTCTCTTTTCCCTGGAAGCAGCTAGTCAAAACTGTCTGTATGCAACAGAAAGATAAAAATTTCAATTAGGTTGAGTGCTGTCATAAGCAGACTACATGAGAAGGCTTGAGATAATATGCATTACATATTGATGTCTATCAGCCCTGAGAACATAGCCATGTTTTATTCCATGCCCCTTTTGTAGGTTTGGCAGCAGTGGCACCCAATAAAGGCCTAATCATATTAATTTATGCCCCCATCAATTATGCATTCAGATTCCCCCGATAGCTTGTCAGTTTTTATTCACTATTTTCTGAAAAATACGCCTATTACAGTTACTGAGCAAATAGGAGGACTGTCAGAAACTGAGATTTAAAGAATATTACTTAAAAGGGGTGGGTTTCTTTAATTTATAAATCTTGTATTATATGTCATGCATTTGTTAGTTTTAAAAGAGGTGACAGTGCAGGGACAGATGTCACATTAAGGACTTTCTGAAGACAAGGGGAGAAGTCTCCTTAAGAAAGCTCTGTGATTTATTCAACTTTTCTTGAAAGCAAAGTGTTCTGTGGTCTGTAGATGTAGTAAAAATGTATCAGCTTTGTTAGTTTAATACGAATTTGATTTTGCGTCTCTCAAATGATGTGTGTCAATGAAGAACTTAACAAAACTATTTTCAGCTTGTAAACCGATTTCTTTTCTGGTATGGCAAACAGTTTTATAGCCAGCAATGTGTTAGTGTCTCAAACGGTGTTCTAGGTTCAGTGCCCATCTTTAGGGTCATCATAAGTGGTAAATAAGGCAGATCCATAGATGTAGCATGTGAAGCACACAAATTGCCCCGTTCAGTAACATCTACCAAGGAGCTGTGGAGTAGTCTGTGCTGGCAAGTTAAAAATTGCCTTGATGTCTCTGTGGGACGTAAGACAAGTCCAGTCTACCTTATTCGTACATACTATACTGTTTGAACATGCCCGTGAGAACGCTTTGTTTAGGACCAGAAGTGGTCTTTGGAGGCAAGTCTCACAGATTTCTCCACCTGCTGCGCTGAGGTTCACATCGCTGGGCAGCCTCAGAGGGGGCAGTCAGGACTCCCTTCTATAGGACTAACCTGGATGATACAAGCTGCAGGACAGGGAAACATTTTCCAACCAGGAATGGGCATTCGGAGCAGGATAATGGTAGAGCTGGTCTGGAGAAAGGGCAGACTACTAGTCCTTTCCTGTTAACCCAGTAAAAAGGACTGAGACTATCCCCAAAGCTGGAAGTCCTGTCTGGATCCCAACCCACTCAAATCTAGGCCACTCAACGTGGTTTCTCAGGTTTACTACAGTGCCAGAAGAAATATATCTAATGAGAAAAATAGATCTCGGCACTAATTGTCCCAATCCTCATTTCTTGATACTTGAAACCTGACTGCAGTTGTTTCACCTGCTCCCTGCCACTGACCGCTGCTCAAGGGAAGTCCCTCCATTTCCACCCTCTGGCTGCACCTCCCTCACTTCAAGAACATCAACTTCAGCTTCTCCTTCTCTTCCTCATTCACTTCCAGCCTTTCCCACCTACTTGTAGAGCAGTTAACCTGATTTCACATCCTATTATACCACTCTCTATGCTGCCAGACTTCCCCTCACCCTTCTTTTAAGAGTGTGTTTTTTTACTAAGGCCCTAAGCATGGAAAAATACATTAGAGAAGACTGAAAAAAAAAAGGGGGGGGAAGAAAACCTCAGAAGTGCTAATGCAGCTGTATTATCTTATCTGATACTCTGTGTGTTGGAATTGCCTCTCTCTGGGTTAGCCCACAAATGCATTCCTTCTGGTGAAGCAGAGTTTAAGGATTTTAGGACATCAGTGGCAGGCCTAGAGCTTCCAGGCAGAGGTTTGGGAAGTTTGGACTTCTGTCCTCCCTGCAGATGAGTCCAATGTAGTCAACATATGATGGGCTCTCTACCCAGTGACTTTACTGGGGCCCTTCTCTTTCACAGGGGTTTGCAACCCATCTCCTGCCATGCCAGGACTACTTCTCCCCTGCTGGAAAGATCAGCAGGATAAGCATCCTCCTTTTTGTGTGATCCAGTCCCGGGGAGCCCTCAGAGCACCTCGTGCTCTTTAGGAGAAGGCTGTCTCCCCTTCCTGACAGGAGAGGAAGGTCTGAATAAAGAGGACCTCTTTTGACACTCGTGTTTTTTTCACATTACATAGGAAATAGAAACAAACCCTCAAGTCTCACCTTGGCAAAGTCCTCCCTAGCTTCTCTACACATGGGTAACTGAGGCCTACAGTTTTTGTTTTCTTCACCCACTCCTGAGCACGTGTTGCTTTTCAGCTCTGCCCAACCACTTAAATAATTAATGAAGACTGAACTCTTGCCTATTAAACAAACTTGTTCTTCTTCCCCTACAAATTCACCCACCCTTGCAAAGTACTTCAGCTTTACAATGGGTTGTACCTTCCCTTTCCTCTGGCTCTTTGAAGATTTTGCTCTTTGTTCAGTGAAGTTCCCCAGTTCCAGGAACATGTACCGCATTACCTAAATCATCCCCGTGTTTATTTTAGCCTGACGGTGTTAATGAGGCTTAGCTATGTTACAGCATTTAAAATCTTTGTAGTATCTTAAGCATATTGTATCTTAAAATATCCCCTTCGGGTATGTAAGTATTATCCAAATCATATAAATGGAGAAGTAAAAACAAATGTTTAGGGATTTGCCTAAGGTCATGCAATAAGTCAATGTCAGAGCCAAGAGTCAAACCCACCCATTGTAGTGAGTCAGCCCACGCTGGCATGATTTGGTGTGTTCCTACTATGGAAATCAGGCTATTCATTGCGTGTAGTACTCATTTCAATCATTTCATAAACTGGCTCTAGCAGTTGCCTTCCCTTTAATAACAACTTTCCCAGAAATGCTTTGGCTTACCTAACTCCAGATACTTCCTACACATCTACATAGGCAGTAGCATATGAATCTATGGCTTGCATAGTTGCTGTTTTTTCTTGTGGTTTGGGTTTGTTGTTTTTTTTCTTAAAAAGGCCAGAAATGAATCGGAAGTAGAAGAGACTGTTCCTAAAGTGCTGGGAAAATTTCCTGTCCTTGAAATTAAAAACTATCTGGACAACCATTTACCTTGTAGGGTTGAAGAGTAGTTCACGCTCCATAACTTTCCTTTCTCTACTTTTTAAGGATTCAATAAGACTCTTAGGGAAGGAGGTGTGCATGTGGAAGGGAGAGAAACATACAGGCACCAAATATGTTTGAGAACATTTATGCTGGGAGTAGGTAATCCAAAAAGTGATGAAATAGTAAAGTGACAAGACCTGGCCTGAACATCTAAAACTTTGATGATGTTTGGCAGGGAAAATTAGACCGATTAAAGGGTGCCTCTGGGAAGCTTTACCTTACATGACCAGAACTTCTACACAACATCTTGGTGCACTTGGCGCTTTTACAGAGATAATACTCATGTGAATATCAATGGGGTTGCCAGTATGTTAGTCATCCGCAGAATTTCAGTCTGCACTTCGTTTGAATGTGTTTCTGTATCACCTTTTGTTGCCTCAGAAGATCTTGTGGTAACGTACAGTTCAGCCCGACCCTCTACTGTTGCCTCACCTATTCCCCTTTTGCAGTATTTCGAGGTGGAGTGAAGGATCCTCTCTTCTACACTTGCTTTCTCGAACTTCTCCATTTAATACTGAAGTTCCTGTGGGCTATTGGTTGGCGTTTAATAACGCTCTACACTAACAACTTTCTCTTCATCATTTCACTAAATTTTTATACCTTAATATGTATGGCTATTAAGTGTTTCCCTTGTCGAGCAGCCTGAGGATTGTAGAAGAGCACTCACAAAAAAGAATAAAATTGGAACATCTTTTAAACTCTGGAGTCAAAGGCACAGGAAAAGCACTACTGGATTGTACCGAGATATTTTTTCCCTCTTCCTAAAAAACAGTATAAATCCAACCAGTAGCATAAAAGAACTTATAAAAAGTAGAAATGTAGCTAGAAAATAAATGAATTAATCTGTTTGGAAAAAGAAGCTGATAATACTGTACTTGTGAGACAAAGACAAAATGCAGGTCTCGGGTGGGGAAAAGGAAACGCAGAGACCTCCTCAGACAGCCTCTCTTTGCTGTAATCCAGCAGTAATCCATCCGTAGGGCGGAACGGAGCTTATCCGAGAGGCGTCTGAAGAACTGCAGAGTGAGAAAGCAAAGCAATAGGGCCTCTGCGTATGATTTTAGAGAGTCGAGCCAGATTCTTATTTTTCTTACAAGTCTCATCACCTAAATGGTTCAGGCATGAGGCACTGGTAAAATCAGAGATACTGATATGTGATACCGCAGTGATTGACTGTTTTGACCTATTTTAAGCTCATACCATAAAGAGAAAAGTGTTTGGAGGGGTTTAGAGACTACAAACTTCAGGTTGGAAACACACTTTGTTTCTGGCTGATGTGCACCCTGTGCACGCTGGCAACAGCTGTTTTTCCACAACTTTTGTTTTCAGGTGATCATATAAGTGCCTGATAGGCAGTGTCATCAACGTATTTTCAATTGAATATTTTTCTATTGCAAAACAGTGTTTTGTAAAAACAGAGATGCCAATGAAAAGATCTATTTCTATTCCACTTTCCATCCCTTTGAAAAACAAAAGCAATAATGTAAAAAAAAAAGGTGGGGGAATGGGAGTTCCTCTGCACAGGTTTTGTCTGACAGGAAAGAATGCACACAGGTACTGCCACGCTCTATTATTGTTTTAATTGTTCATTTTATACAGTTGTTTTCCAAACCTGAATTACTCGAGGGGAATGCTCATGATAACAATTCACAGAGGAAAATGAAAAGAACTGATTAGAAGGATGAAGAAAGTTGGCTGTTAGGAGAATCTGAAAAGTCTAAATATCTTCCAAAATATAAGTAATTGAAGAATACTCAAAAGAATCTACAAGTATCTGAAAACTTGAATTCCTGAAGGTTTAAAAAATAATGCAGCTTGGTGTAAAGATGACAAAATTATGTTAAATTAGAGAAGTTTATAGAAGTATATGTTTCCTTGAAACTCAACCCAAAATGTGCTTGAATGGTGAGACTGTTTCAAATACGAAATAATTTCTAAAAAAAAAATTAAAAAAGGACACACTATATGGATTGCAGCACTTCTAAGAAAGGAAGGAGACCACCAGAATGAAGTATATTAAAGATGGTGAGTGTACTATTCCTCATCTTTACGCATTGACCTTGTTTCTGTGTTCAGAAACCATATATAGAGTTGTTGAGTTGGTCAATAAACTAATCCAGCCATCAATAAAGCACACCTTCTTGTTTATTAATATGTGATTAAAAATGTATATGATAAAAAGATATTGACTGAGCAGAGTTTGGGTGACAAGAACAATTATAGCTTCAAGCCTAATCAGTACATGAGCTGTTTAACCCAGTGAAAGTCAATAGTCTATTTCTGAACAATTACACTTTTTGTTTTAAATAAAGTATTTGGATTTTGCTAGTGCCCTCATTTTCTCTTCATGATTTAGACGTGTACACAGAAGCAGAAAGAAACAGCCACAAAATAAATCACCCAATATAATTCCACTTTATGGTCCTTGTATGATAAAGTGGTAAATATGCAGGGAATAGGATTTGTTTTAATTATAACTTGCTAGCCACAAATAAATTAAACTCAGAATAAGTATGCCTTTCTTTTCAATTGTATTACTAGTTGCACAGGTTTTAATCATATTTCTACAATGTCCTAATTTACTTATTCCTATATCTTTCTGTTGTTATTGTAAGCTAAAGTCATAATTTTACTGCATTCGAAATGCTCCATCTTGATTTCATTAAAGCAGTTTCTTAAACCTAATAAGAAATTATAACTGAAAGGCATTTAATTCCTCTTTGAGTGATCCTTAGCTCTTACAAACTTTTCTCACAGCTCAATGTATCTTTGTTCCAAAGCAACAATATTCCACAGAGCTCAATGTCTGATGAAAACTTGATAGCAAAATGGAAAATTTTAACTGGGTGCATCTTAAATACCAAAATATTCCAGTGTAGTAGGTGTTCAGTAGAAACTGGAAGCCCGTGAATGGTCAGACATTCCTGAGCAAGAACACAGGGTCACTGGCTTGTCCCCACAATGTTAAAAATTAACTGTGGGCCCAAAGCAAGCAGCATCAAATCTCTGGGCTGTCCACAAGCAGAACTTTTAGAGTTTTTAGCACTGGTTTGTTGTGTCAACATTCAAGATTCAATTAAATCAATGGTACTCCCCAAAGTGTTTGTAAGTTGTAAATCTTTAAGTGCCAGATGAGAAAGCTCCTTATCTATTCCATAAGTATCACGTTCATCAAACGGTTGTACTGACTAGAATTTCCACAAATATTTTTCCTACCAGCTAATCATGTCATCTTCTTAATTTCTTTGCGGAATAAAATGATAAAGACTTCAGAAACAAAATATTTTGCATTAAAGCTAACACAATTCTATCATTTATTCTTCTCAAATGCATTTGGTTTAGGCGAATGTAAAATTCACTTTGTTGTTAATTGCTGCTATAGAAAGTTGCTGTTTGATAAGGAAGCACAAATGAACTGAAAGAGAAACCTGCCATTGTGCTCACACAGCCTTGAAAGTTTTGGCTTCTTCGAAATCAACGTTGACACTATAAATGCCCTTTTCTGAGTTCCTTCATATTAATACATCAGTTCTGATCCAACAGTAAGCAAAAGTCGATCGGCTTTTCCCTTGATTGAAGCAAGAGTCACTGTTTGACTCTTAGAAACCAGAGTAAGTCCTCCAGGAGGTAATTTCCACTTGATTACAGTGTAGTTCCAACATTTTTCCTGGATAGATCTGATTCTGGCTAGTGCAGGAGGTGGCACACTGGTGCAGATGGACCATTGGTACTATCCAGCATGGTATCTCCTGGTCAACAAGAAAAGGTTTTTTGGGGGCAGGGGAAAACGTTCTGCTGTCTTGTGAAAGAACACTTGTGCAGTCAGCTTTGGTGTATTTGGGAAGGTGATGCCTGAAGCATAGAGTACGCTCGTCCAGCAATTGAGTGGTTCCCATTTTTAAAATTTCCTCTTTAAATAGATGGTACAGTCAGTGCCTCAGGAGAACGTGCAAGGATGCAGCAGCTATGAGTAAAGGGATTGCCCCAAAAGACAAGTGGGGTCATCTAAGACAAGAATCTTGCCCCAAGTTGCCTTCAGGAGCAGACAAGTCTGTAGCTACAGAGCGGAGCGTAGGGAAGTCAGCCCTAGCAGCCTGACCACCTGCAGAGCTTACAGGTCGTAACATCTCCGCAGGAGGAGCCAAGTACTGTAGGAAAGGTCTGAATCTCTTTTTATCTATGGCACTGATATGTCTGAGCAATTCCCAATAGATTCCAATCTGAAGAAAGAGTAGGGTTTGATATCCATCTGTTTCAAGATAAATGAGAGTTTCTAAATCAAGGGTGGGGAACGTATAAATATGCAGGCAAGAAAAATTGTTCCTGAAGAGACGATCCGTTGCACTTTCAGATTAATAGGTGTAGCTCTCCCACCACAATAGCATACTGCCAAAAAGTAAAAAAGAAGCCCTGGCAGGTAAATTTATTGGGCTAAAAATCTATTTTTCTGAGTTTAAACTTATCCATCTGCTTATCTTCAAACAGACTCTGAATACAGCAGTGCTGATAATACACTTTGTTCCAGTCCATTACTCGATTCAGTCACATGTTGAAAAATATTAGTACATTTAAGAATGCTGGTACTTTTATGACTCTAATTAAATATGTACACTGTAGATCTTTATTCTTCCACAAAATAAAACAGGAGTTTAATTAATTTTAGATTTTTTTTTAATGCCCTTCCCTAGCTTTTTAAATGAAAACTCTAGCATTGACTCTACAATTCTCAGTACTTAGGAAAAGCTCACCTGCATTTTGATGAATAAATGTGTAGTTACTCAAAAAATACATATTTTTCAGGTATAGATAACAGTAATAAAATTATTAAAATAGGGTAGTGTTAAGGATTTATATGATGGCTGGGCAGTAATTTATATTTTTATTCATATCAGCACCCTTACTTATCAGTGTGTTTCATCTTCAGCATCAGCCCCCTCTGTGCAATTCTACGCCCTTTGCTGCCTTCATCATCGTTGCTCATTTTGCCCAGGCAGAAGATGGAGGCTTACCGAGCTTTCTACACACTGTTGTCCTCACCCATATATTCTGTGTAGGACAGAACATTAGTATGTCTGTTGTGACGACAGCATGCAAGGTGTGCTTTTACAGTAGTTTCCATTCAATAGTGAGAGTTCAAATAGACAGAATTTTCACTTTAATTATTGGCAAAACATTTTATCATGGATACGTAGTTTTAAAACTCTTCTGTTTTTTGAAGGGAGAGCTAAACTAATCTGCAAACTCAGTAAGAGTCACAAATTATATCTGCTAGGTCTCGAGCACTTATCACTTCTCTGCCAAGTGTCCCAACTAAGCCTGTATATGCTCCTCATTCATGTAAATATGGAGAAAAAAAAAACGTGTGTGGGGGGAATAAAAGCCCACCCAATGAAAGTAGCTTAAACACTGTAGCTCTTCTTCACAAGTTGAACTCAGTGAGAGACTGCCTTTTCACCTGCCTTTGGGGAGGCTGACTCTTGCCTGTGCAACATTAGACTGGATGTCTACCTCCTGCTTATGCCTTTGCAAACCTTCCTTGGGAGAGAACTACTGAGGCCACGCAGCACATCCAGAATATCTTCATCCTCTTAAATTTACTTCCCCAGACAGCTCTGCCTTTCACCTTCTATCTGTTGGTGATACGGGTGAGTGAGTGGGGAGTTTCTGAATGATGAGTGTGGCAAAGATGAACCAGCCACTGCTGGTAGGAAGAGGCATCCTCATAGCCAGAAAATTAGAATAAACTTTTATTTTACTCCTCTCTCTAAATTTATGCTAGGAGCGTCCGAGTCAGTTACATCACTGGTGTATTTATGAATGAAATCTTTGCCTTTGAACATGTACCTATGAAATACTGTAATGCTATTGCAATGAGTGTTCACCTTATACTCAAATGACTTGTTGTGACGCCTACTGTTGTTTTGGAGCCTTCGGAGATACATAGAGATATAGTCAGATTACTGTACATCAAAGTAGGTACATACTTTTATATAGTGATCTATTCATTCATGATTAAGATATAGTCACCTCAGGGGTGGGATGATACAGGATTATCATCACAAGCAGTAAGAAAGCTTTATTGACATGAATACTAGATCTTTGACTTGGTCAGATACACCGAGAAAAGCGTTTGTTTTTTTTCTATTCTATTATTATTGGCCATGGTGAGAGGAATCTAGCTCTGCGAAGAAGCTGATAATGTAGGGTAGCAGTGAATATACTGTTTTCCATCAACGTGACTTTTGTACTACATCTTGAAATCGTTTGGTTTGGTTTTATTAATGTTGCTTAGTAGAGATGTAGGTGTCACACCTAAAACTTTTGTCTCTGATACAAAAACACTTGCTGTTATCTGGGTCAAAATTGGTTCCTAAGCAGCCAGATGGCCACCCTTGCATTGCATAACTGAGATTATATTAGTTGTTCTGTCTTGTATATTGGTATAAAACTGATGGACTTGGAAGCGCAGGTTGCTTTGTTACTAAATCCAAGCGCAGCACCTAATACCGGTGGAAAAAAGACAGAGGCTCTCTTCTCCAGCAGGTCAGTTTTGTCATGCTTGGTTTAGAAATAAGCTGTCTTTTATGCACTGGGTACTTGTCCTGGTTCGAGGCCTAAACCACGACCGTACTTCACATATTTGAGGTCTCTAGATAGCATTAAGCAATTTATAACGTTTCAATCAAGGCTGTGGTTTGTTAGAGGAGCAAAGAGTTAGGCTGCGGTGGTAAAAGCGATGCCGAAGAGGTCCTGGCTCAGAGGAAATGGCGCTTTATTTGTTACGAGTTACTACTCAAAATAATGGTGACTGCTGATGGCATCAGGGCTCCTGAAGCTGTCTTTATACTCTGCTCTCGTACAGTCTCTGTGTTACTAAAAACTGGATTGCTTTTCTCTTTTTACATTTGCATTTATTTATCCCATTTGTTCAGGTTATTACAGGTACGATTTCACGATGCCACTGTGGTTATTTCTGGGCATAAAAACTGATGGAGAACTGCAGGTTTATTCGGAATGAGGATCCGCTGTGAAGCAAAGTAGAAGTAGCAAATTATTGTCTCACTTACTGTCTTGGATCAGTGGATGAATTTTAATCCACGGCTAAGCAGACAGTTAATTTGGCTGTTTCAGCGAGTGCAGCGACTGCTTGACTCCAGGCCAAGGATCCTCCGAATGAGGTCAGGACCACATGCCTGGTGATGGCACTTCCTATCCCAGTGACTAAAAGGGAGAGTGATTCTGGAGCCGCTCTGTGTTGTAAAAGAGAAATCAGAATTTTAGATGTTTAAGAGTCATTTTTTTCCTGTCACTTGTTCAAATCCGGCCCCGTGGCGAGCAATCTGGGTTGTTAATGTTAAATCCACCCACTTGAAATCATTTGAAGATTTTAGTCCAGTTCCCAATGGATAGGTGCCAGTGTTAGCAAATAAATAAGCAACTAAATATGTGCTAATTGAGAAAAAAAAAGTCCAGGGGTACTTGGACTCTCCAGTTCAGTCATCCTTTTGCTGTTATGCTTAACTTTGGTAGGCCAGAGGTGTTACCTGTGTTGTACCTGATCAGCAGATGAGCTGAAACAGTGTCTAAAAGCCATCAACCTGCTACGTTTCATAAGAACTCAACTGCCTAAAAATAAAAAAAAAAAGTTAAAATAAGTGAGATATCGGTAATACCCCTAAATTTGCAGGGGGAGTGAATGAAATGAAAAATCAAGGAATGAAAATCGATAAGGAATGAAAATTGATAAGGAATGAAAATCTATAAGGAATGAAAAATCAAGGAACTGATGCAAAAACCTATATTTTAATTGAAATTAAAAAGAACGGCAGTAATTTAGGCATGGGATAATTCTTGCATAGCCATATAATATTTTACACATACACAGACACACACACAGACTCAAATTAAAAGAGCATTACAGACTCCATAAACGTTTAAAGCCAGTAGGAAGCAGTAGGAAGTGACAGAATGAAAGCTAATCACACCGCTCAGTACCAATCCCTTGTGCAGATGCTTTATCATACAGCCTTTAATTACGCCACCACATACTTGAAGATGACCAGAAAGGAGGTGGTAGCGAGGTGGGTGTCTGTCTCTTTTCCCAAGTAGCAAGGGAGAGGACAACAGGAAACAGCCTCAGGTTGTGCCAGGGGAGGTTTAGACTGGACATTAGGAAAAATTTCTTCACCGAAAGGGTTGTCAAGTATTGGAACAGGCTGCCCAGGGAAGTGGTTGAGTCACCATCCCTGGAGGTATTTAAAAGATGTGTAGATGTGGTGCTTAGGGCGCTTAGTGGTGGACTTGGCAGTGTTAGGTTAACGGTTGGACTCGACGATATTAAATGTCTTTTCCAACCGGAATGATTCTATGATTCTATAACCAAGAATTTTCCAGGAAAAAGTGTTTTCCTCAGAATTCAGACTATGTAATAAAAAAAAGTTAGTTCGGAAGCAACTGGGAGGACTTTAGAAAACAAAGGTAAAGAGACTGTGCAGTAACCAAAAGGCAACTTGCTGTAGTGCATGCCTGAAATGGAAGTGCCCCAGATACCAAGTGCTTTCACCAGTAGAGACATGTGCTTTGGTCTCTCCTGGGGCAGCACCTTATTTCCATGTTCTCTGACACCCCGGGCTTGTTCCTCTCCTTTTTTTCTTCCTCTCCTTCCCCCCTTTTCATGAGTAACTTTACAAAGCCTTTGTTTCATCTGTTCCTACTGCAATGGTGTATGAATGCAATTTGGCAGGGCAGTGGGACTTTTCTGCTTGTTCTTCATGAGCACCGCTTTGGTGTTCAGAGTAGTACGTGGGCAAAGCTTTCTTCAGGAGTTAGTTTCCACTGTTAAGCTTACCTATATGGGACTCTGTAGGTTTTATTTGGGGTGCACAACTTAAATCCTGATGTGAACCCAACACCGTTGTTTTTCTCCTGTTCCTCTCCCCATCATGCAATAGTATCTGGGTGCTTAGCAAACATCTTTTACTACCTGAACTTGAAGGAATGAGATCATCCTATCTTTTTAAAAAAAATTGTATTCCAAACAAATGAGATTAAAGTAAAAAATGCCTGCTAATTTTGGGGTATCCAATTAGAGATGCTGACTACTTGATTCTTCAACCCGTTTGGCATTCCGTATTGCTTGGTGTAGTCAATACACAGTCCCATGGATTTTGTTTGAGGTAGTGAGTGATTCGTTTCAGCCTACCCAGACCCTAAAATTTCAAGGTGGGCCCTCATAATATGAAAATCTCAGTTAATCATTACCCCTTGAGGCAACCTTCCCCACACTGTAGAAGCTTTGGGGTGAAAAGGGAATGGAAGCAAACCCAGCAGGCAAAATTCAGCTCTCGCCTCGCCACAAAGCCCTACGTTCTCTTCTCGTAATTCTCTACCTGGTATATGAACTGTGCCCAATTCTGTGACAAATTAGACAGGAATCTAGTGAATAGAAACTACGAAGTTCTGATCCGTCCCCAGAGGGAGTGTACCTTGCAGGGTTTCATTTCTGCTTCAGGAAATTTGTGGAATAAACTCTGTGTGGTTGTGTATCAACAGTACAGAGACTGAATTGAGGAGCTCTGAAGCCCTCAGGTTAGTCATTTTCTTGACATCCCCGTGCCTGACGTTGCAGCTAGTGCTGAATATATAACACGTTTCCTTAGTTCGGTGGTGACAGACAAAAAAAATCATTAAAAAACTGTTTTGGATCAGCTCTGAAATACTTGTCTTGAAGGTCATTTAATTCTTTTTTAGCGTTAGAAAGCAGATTCTATTCTAAATAAAAAGCAATAATGATGCAGCTGGACTGCATCAGTTAAAATTACTGAAATAAAATATTTTGACTTTCAGAATTTCTACCGTGTTTCAAATGAAATTCAGCCCAGCTACTCTGGACATCCTGCAATTAGGCATCCTTGCTCGTGGCTGACAACGTTAGTCGGTTTTGCTATCCTTGCCCTGCTAGTCCCTTTTCTCCCCCCCAGGCTCCTCAAACGAACCGTTTCTCTCTGCTTTCCCTGCACAACCTCTGTGTCTCCTTACCTAATCAGTCCCAGGCTCCTGCCTCCAAGCACCAGTCCCAGTTTTCCTCTCCGGACTGCTTGGCTGCTTCTAGCGCCTGCTCTGTCACAGCCTGGATTTTTATTTTTTATCTTTTTCCCCCCCCTTGTATTCATGCGGAGACCTTTCTTCTTGACACAACCTTCAAATCATTCGGAGCTTAGAAGAGATAGGATTCCTACCTCTCAGATCCTGCGCCAAAGCTCGGGCTCATGGGGAAAATTTGGAGGTAGGGATTAAAGGGGAAATCTAGCCTCACCACTGTATCCTTAAGCTTCTGTTTGCAGCGAGGGCCAATCTTCAGCAATTCCTTTTTCCTGATAGAATAAAAGAAATCATTACTAAGAGTGTGTTCATCACAAAATTTCTAATTCTTACAAGTTAGCCTTATTTAGATAAATTTTCAGAGAGGGAAAGGCACTTTTTAAATAAAAAAAGTCACATTTTGAGTCTGTGCTTCAAAGCCTGAGGGCAGCAGAGCGTTTCAAAGGAAGAAGTTTCCATTTTTTTAGTATGAGCAAAACTGTTTATTTTTCCATAACCTTGCTCTTGGAAATGGACAAATTGTTTTGGCAGGTATTTTCAAAATAATCTGCCCGGTACAGACAGTCAGCATATCGGTTTTCAGCCTAAGTGATGATGTTTTTTCTAAAGCTACATGCAAGAGAAAATATGGTCTCTGCTGAGAAATGTTTGCCAACCCCAATAGAAGGAATGGCAGCACATCCACCTTGGAATATTGTCACAGATCATGTCCGCTGAGGATTTCTGATTTTTTTAAGACATCCACTGCCTCATGGAAAAGCAATAGGGTCCGTGGCTATTACTTTCCTATTTTAGAGGCAGAGAAACTAAAGTAGGAGGAAAGGAGAAGAAGTCAGGGATAGAATCCAAAAATCGTGATCTGATTCTTAGTCCCCCATTTATGCACCCACTGCTGCCACCTCCGAGGGGTGTTATTGTGTGACGGTTCTCCAGTCTGGAGTATTGCTGGTGTTCTTTACGCTACACAGACCCTCGTGTCAGAGATAACATCCCTCTTGTATTTTCTAACTCTCTGTGATCGAAAGTTTTGGGAGGGCATAGCGGGTGCAGGAGGGATCTGCAAATAATAGTTTAATTCAGCTAAGAACAAGCAGCCTCCCCCATTCAGCCCTGCGGCTTGTATGAGTACATCTGTACAGTATAAAAAAAAAATAAAAAATCACATATTTCTAAGGGACCTGATGCAACTCAGGGACAAGGCCCTGTGGAAAAGAGCGGTGTGAAGGGAAGGGCTGCGGTAGGGCTCTGCCGAGACAGAGCAGTTTGCTGGTGTGACCAGTTGGGTGATGGTCACTGGCTGGGGTGAACCCCTGCGAAGGCACAAGGTGGAGACGCCAAAGGCCTGAGGTAGACAAGCTGCGTAAAAAAAGTTCATGCCACTGTCTGGCTCACTTAGGAGAGTAAGAAACACAGTTAAGTGTTAACAGTAAGTGATGAGATAGCCCCATGCAGACCAAGAACCTCTGCTAAAAACCACCCCAAGAGCAATAACAAATTCCTTAGTTTAAACTGCGGCCCTCTTCAGAGGGGGGGAGGAAAAAAAAAAAAAAAAAAGGAAAGAATTGCCAAATCAAACTGCTGACTCCTTTTTTCTTATCAAAACACCACAGCATACATCTTAACAGCCCGAAGTAAATCAAATGCGGGACCAGCTGGAACTGGCCAGCTCTTGACCCTCCCTTGATATCAGGTGCATGCTGCACTTCTCTGGCAGATTAATTTATGATCTCAAGTAACTGAGAGCCCCGAAAAGTTTCAGTACGGCTGTTAGGACAAGGCTGGATGTTTTCATTGGAAAGTGTCACCACTAAAAAAGTTGGAGGTCCTCCGCATTGACAGTGATACTCCCCTGCTGATGTCAGTGACTTTCTTCCCTCTATATCTCTTATTTTTAAACTCACCCACAACGTGACTATGGGACAAAATTTGGATGTATAGCCAAAGCCTGCATGTGTGCATCTGAGTGACTGTCAGTTCCCTTCTGTGTGTGGAGCTTCCTCTTTGGGGGGATTTGGTGGTGTTTATAGAAATGTATTCCTAAAGAAACCTTTCAGCTCAAGAAAAAAATGGGGGAAGGTCCAGGAGAGAGTGTACGGAGCGCACCGAACTGAGAGCAGCTCGCAGGCAGCTCTACCTGCTGCGCACGACTGGCGGCAGCTCTGAGGAGAGCGTGCCCATGTGTGTGATCAATATAATCCATTGCGAAAGAAAGCCCCTGCGTTTCGGTGGGGGGAAAGAGATTTAGAAAGAAGCTCTTTAATTATTACCTGCGGAGAAGTTAAAGTACAACCTGGCAGTAACATACTCCAGTCCCT
>VUYV01000182.1:1291542-1310097 GCA_008711295.1 Anarhynchus alexandrinus | reverse complement strand
GTGGAAAGGCGGGGTGTGGACTGAGAAGGCGATTTTGCTTCCAGCGTGGAGAGGAGCTTTTCTAAACCAACACTTGAGCTCCAATCACACACTCTCAGGTTAGCGTAGCATTAAATTAACAGGGTCGGGGTTATCCAGGGCATTATACCGTGTGCCCGGGATGTAACCTCCGCTCATTTGTACACAAAGAAGAGGGAGAGACGGAGTTACACCTGGAAAGCCAAAGAGCACGGTGAGTATCGGTATTTGTTCCTCTCCCTCACATGCCTGCGAACAAAGTTCAAAGGCGGCCGGTGCGTGTCTGGGTTTGGGTCCGCCGGAGTCTCCCGCTCCCTTCAAAGGCTGCAGCGCTGCCGCCTTTGGTGCCGGGACCTCCAGCACAGCTCCTCCGGGGGCGAGACTTCCAAAATAGCAAGAAGAACTTGGGGTATCTTGGTTTTAACTTTGCTGCTTTACGTAGGATGGGGGGAGAAGGAAAAAAAAAAAAAAAAGTGACTTGGATCCAGCGCTATTTATAGGTGGCAGTAAAGCCTCCTCTTTTCAATAAGCAGCCGTGGAAAAGAAGCGTCAGAAAACTGGCTGCGTTATTGATTCAAGGTGCCGGACGGTCACAGCCAGGCTGGACCTACAAAGTCACGGCTCCTCTCGGGTTAGGCAGAGAGGAGAGGAACAGGATCCGTATTTTGCCGACCCTTGGCTTGGACACGATTCAACTCCCAAGCGCAGGTACAGGGCACAAGAGTGTGAGATGGGAGGACTTTTCCCTTTTCTCTCAGACACGCACACAATACAGGGCACCCGCAGGGCTGAAAGTGGGCCAGGGCTACACGGTGGGTATCAGATCACACAAAGCAGAGGAAAGAAATCCAGTTAAAAATACATTAGTTGAAATCAGAGGACGAGCTTGATTTTTTTTTTTCTTTTAAACAAAGGTGCACGTTAGAACAAGCTGGAAGCACTTTGTGCCTGACGGTATCCCCCACGCCCATTGGAAATAAAGCAAGAAGCTTGCTCTTTCTTTGCATCTTTTAAACCTTGTTTTAATTAGAATTGCTAAAGTAGGACACCCCGGTGGAAGATGTTTTCAAGTATCCACCTACCTCTCTGCTGTAAGCAGAATTGCTGTCTGCTAAATTGCTTGAAACGCAAAATTCTGCCCCACCCCCAGCTTGTTTTGGCACCTACTCACCCTTTCCCCCCCGAAATTGCAATCGCTTATGAAAGGTTACTCCTTTAGGAGGAAAAGAGAAACCCCAAACAACCAGCAGTAATGAGATGAGTGGACTCTCGCTTTGCTCTGTGCAGCAAGAAAGGGTTTGCACACAGAGCGTCCCTCAAAACTAAGGCTTTTTTTTTTCCTTTTTTTTTTTTTAAGTTCCAAATTGGGCGTATCCTTTACCCTTCTCCTTTAATTTATTTGATTAAATCATAACAAAAACAGACTCGTGAGCTTCTCGTGTTTCCTCACATGTAACCATACGCGAAACCTTTTCTATGGAGGCAGGTAATTGGCTTTAGTTAACTAAGGGCACAGGCTGGGCTGAAGTTGCACTCCCGCTCTCGGGGCAGAGTTTCACGCGAACGCGTGTTACAGCTGCACCTCACGCTCCTCGTTTGCCAACCTCAGGTTTTTAAACTGTTTAGCTCATTCCCCACCTTTCTCTCATGTCGCTAACGAGGGTTGCTCGTGGCAGGGGCTTGCGGGACGAGGGGGCTCTTCCCCCACCCGCGGAGCTCGGCGCGTCGCGGGGCCGGTGCGGGGACCCCCCCAGCCCGGTTTACACTCGGAACCGCTTCTGGACCGCTTCCCGCGGGCATCCGCGTCCCATCCCTGTGCCGGTGCCGTGCTCGCTGCTTGTTTCCACTCCCGATTAAGGACTAGATTAATTTCGCCTTCGGGAAAGAGAGGTTCTGTTAGCTCACTTCTAGCTTAAATTAAAAAGAAAGGGGAAAAAAAAAACCACCTCTAAAAGTTTCGCAGGTAAAGCTCGGGTTCCCTTTGGTTATTACTCAAATAAAGAACGGCGTCAATTAACTCTTTAATTTGGAAATGCCTGCGCGAGAAGAAGAACGATAATTCCCCGTCCTTCTCTGAAAGGTAGTTGCGGGATGGCATTTAGGGCGTGCGGTCCCCTGGTAACCTGATGACACGGTGACCCCCCCCTGCCCGCTCGCAGCCGTTGTAGGGCTCTCCCAACCCTTCGGTTCCTCCCTGAAGTCGGGCAGCGACGGCGGGCACCGCTCCCAGCTCCGGGGGCTGCCGCCGCTGCTGCCCGTCCTGCCCAAAACTCTCCCCCCACCCCCCCGCGCACTCGCTCCCTCCCTGCCCGCAGCCCACCCGGGTTTTACACCTCGGCTGGGCTCTCACAGCCCAGGGCCACCCGCAGCCAGCACAGCACGGTCACAGTGGGGGAAAAAAAGAAAAGGGATTAATTGCCCCCTCCGACAGGAGGGCGGGGGCCTCGTAGCAACAGGTAACGAGGGCACCTGCAGCTTTTTTAAGGGTGTTTAACTGCTAACAGAGGGAGCAGGAGATTTGCGAAAGGATCGCATTCGGTAAGGGGGTGCTCAAGGGGGAGAGGACCATCCGAAAAAACGGCGCTCGGTGACACTTTAGCAAAACTTTAAGGCTGCTGTGAGGCGAACAGGACCTCTGCAGCGAAACCGAAGAGCTGCTTCGCCTTGCTCTTTTGCTCGCTGGTTTCTCGTGGTCCCTAAAAGCCCCGATAAGGCGCCCACGGCGGAGCGGCCCCGGCTCTGGGAAGCGCCGGCTGCGGGTTTGGGGCCGGACACGTGTTGCTCTCCCGGGGAGCGGGTCCCTCCCCGCGGGGAGCCGCCGAGGATGCTCCGGGCGCCCGGTGCGGGGCCTCGGGGCAGGCGGGAAGGTAGGGCTGCGTGGCGGGGGGAGCGGTGCGGGCCCCCTCCCCCCGAGTTATTTCATTATTGCTCTTGAGGGCACGGCAGGAGCGGGCGCTTCGCCGTCGGGCACAGACCCGACCCCGAGGAAGCCCTCGCAGGGGAGGGGAGGGGAGCTCGTACCCCGGGTAGGGGACCCACGGCCACCCCGGGGGGGGCCGGGACGCCCCGCGGGGGTCCCTCGCTGCGGCAGCCGCCGGGGAAAGCAGCCGGCTGCGACTCTGGGGCGGGCGGGCAGGGCTGCCGCCGGGGGCGGCGGCGGGGGAGCCCCCGGGCTGACCCGAAAGCGGGGAGCGCTCCCCTTCCCTCCCCTCCTTCCCCCTCCCCGGCTCTTTGTTCTTTGCCCCTTTGTTCTCCCTCTCCTTGGCGTTTGCCCTAAGTTTCCAAGAGGGGTGGAGGTGCGGAGGAAAGTTGCTGAAACCTGAGGAATTACAATAAGGGGATGCCGGAGCAGGGAAAAGAGGCGGGGGTCGCTTCCCGGGGCTGCGAGCCATTCCCCAAATTCTGTCGCTTTGTCTGCCATGCCCAAGGGACCGGTGTGTCGAGCTGGAGACGGGCCGCGCTTGCACTGACGCTGAGGCAGAAGGGGGAGATGGGGTTCCCATGGCCACAGCACAGTCCTTAGGGACCGGGCACCCCCTTTTCTCTGTTTGAAAGCCTTCTGGTGAGCACCTGTCCTTTCTGTCCTTTTTGGTGGGAAAGGGAAAAAGAAATAACAACCGGTGAACAAATTGCAATACGATGAGGCAGTAGGTCACAGAGATGAAGGGTTTCTGAATACTGGATATTAGGGCAGACGTATTGGTTTGAGCTGCACAAATCCAGAACGGGTTTGGCTTCACCGCTTTCTTTTTGGTGTTCTCCCTGCTTGCTTGACAGGGCTATGGTAAAGTGTTGTCAGGAGTTAAACAAGTTGGCACTTACTTTCAAAGCAGATGGAATATCTTCAAAAAGCAACATCACAACTTAAAAGGCAGCTTTGGCATGGTTAATGGAAGATCACTACGATTTGGTAATGACAATAATAATAAGACTTCCTCGGAAAAGGAAAACCTCTTCATTCGGCACAATATGGTGTAGCCTTATCCTGTCTTTACTAATCATAATTAAATGTTAGAGAACTACAAGCTTCTTTTACTTTGCACTAAGAAATCACTAATAACTTTGCAAATATCAGTTATCACAGGATTCTTCCCTCTCCCTCGATATATGAAAGTAGGAAAACACTTTATTTAGTTGAGTTAGGGATTAGGAAAGCTGTGTAAAAGGAATTTTTAATATAGTGCATTGGAGTAGGTCACAACAGGTTAGGGACAGAGCCAGATTGGAGCCCTGAACTCCAGCAGACATCCTTACCAGCGCTGTTACGTTCCCACCTTTATAACCGAGGATATAATGGATAAACACAGCACTTTGGTGTTTGTTGAAAAGCTGCTTGAATGTAATTCTCATATTTCTTGTAATCAAGAGAATGTCCATAAATATTTACTATTTTTATATATGTAGACATCTGACAAAATTATTTTTTAAAAGATTACATTCACAATACTTTTTTATTAAATAAAAAGGCTAACATAGTTTATTATGGTGAGACACATTTCCAGAATTTGTATACATTTTTCTGATATCAAACAAACCAAACAAAGTTCAGAAGTGAGATGAGATAAGATTTCACTTGTTTCAGATCAGGATTTTTTTTTAACATGCATATACTAATAGGAATCATGCCATCCTTTTGGAGATATTAAACCCCAGGATCAATTTTTCAGATGAAATGGGTTTTGATTTGAGGTGATGTGGGGCCTGTTCTTCTGACTTTGTTTTTTCCTGATGCTGAGGGGGATACAATCCCGGTGAGAAGTCTGGGAACCTTGCAACTGGAAAATCCAGCTGCAGGTATTTCAAGCTGGAAACTCAAACCCAGAAGCTGTCCTTGAAAACTTTGCCCTTTATTATTTAGGACCGTGGTTCACAGTCGAATGTAATGATCGGTCACTAGCGAAGTACAGAAAGATACAGGCATCGTATCGGATGCTTCGGTGATAGTTCGATTTTCTAGCTGAGTGTGTCTCCACACACAATTCTACTAATTTACTGCTTAAATCCAGCGGCCGACTGCATTACTTACTATTCTGTTTATATCCCAATGCTCATAATGTGTTGCTACAATACCCAGGTAAAAATGTTCAATGCCATTTACAACAAGGAATCTGCCTTAAGCAATACTGTAATCAGTAATAGCTAATGTTACTGAGAGCAACAGTTTCTGCAAATGACTTATCGCCACAGGAGTTAACAAAGGTACAGCTGTAATTGTGTTCAAAACTAAATAAAAGCAGACATCCAAGAAGGAGAATATAAATTTAATTGGAAAAATGGGTCTTACAGAATGTTGTGTGTGATCAATAACGGTTGCCTCTGCCTCGGCAGTGACGATGATTAGAGGGCCAAGCGATGTTAGTGGGTACTCGTTCGAATAGAGGGTTTCTGCAGCGTGAGAAAAATTAATTTCTGACTTAAAAGCATCCACTGAAGAAACGGTGGTTGCATTTATTCACATGTTAATTAATCTTCCCTTTTTGCTCACACTTTTTACTGACGTACGTACATTTTTTTTCCAACAGATGAGAAATTTATTATTTAAAAAAAACCCAACAGACAACCCCCTACTACTTCCCTTGGAAACTCTGACATTGAATACAAGTTACTAAATATTGCACTGGCTTTCAGAGGGCAAATCTAAATATATAAAGATGGTTTGGGATTTCGTTGGCTTGGTTTTCGGAGCAGGGGAAAAAGCTACTGAATTGTAGTAGTTCGCTAAACTACTGAGTTGTTTAAACAAGGTGTCAGGCAAGACCTTTTACCTCTGAATTTTTATCACTTTTGTCTGTTGATAAATACTTGCAGCAAGTGAGGGGGAAAAAAATACATTGCTTTCATTTTTACTTCCCTTCAGTTGTTGTTACATCTAAGCAGTTCCAAACAGTATCAGTGCAGAGAAATACGGCATAAAATCAGAATAAGTAGGAAATTAAAAATGAACACTCTCTGCTTTATAATAGATACCTCTAGACACAGGTGTGAATGAATACTGATTTGTTTATACAGTTCTTAAATGGAAAAGCCTTCAGTTTACAACAAAGGTAAACAGCGTGTCGTACTGCATTTAGCAGATGTTGGCGTGCTAACTTTAGGAAAATGGAGAGAAGCGGTCCTCCTTGATATCCCTGCAGAAAATTAGATCTTGCCAGAAAGGAAAGGAGAGCATGTAACCATAGGAGTTATGTTGAGAACGGAGGGTTAACAACTACAATGTTGTATTTCTTTTCTTTTATTAGTTTATCTCAGTCTTAACAAAATTAATTTTTTTTTCTTGTAAATGCCCATGCTTTATTCTATTGGTATATACTTCTTAAAATTAAAACTGTCTTTAGAATAATGCAAATCTCAGGCTTTCAAATGTTACAAGGGTCTTACGTGCTTACTACGTGTGTAAAATTACCACTAACCATAGTAAATAGTGGTACATGTTAGCTAAAATTCAGTTGCTGAATAAATAGCAATTTAGATATTTTATTTTTTTTCCTACCGTTATGTCATATATGAAGTACATGGAGCTCATTTCATCATGCAGGCATAAGAGTATGCTTAGGATGTTGATTGAATGTAGAAAATTTGCAACAAAAACTGGTAATGATAATGATGTTTCCATCTGAGTATTTAATCTGTTTCAAAATTTGTCATACTTAATAAATAGAGTAGTAATAAGAAAGTTAGAAATGACTTCCCCATATTTATATTCTGTCACAAATGACTTCTTTATTCAAAGCACAAAAAGAAGTATTTCTCTGTATTTTCTTAGTGACTCATGACCCTAAGGTACAGCCCTGGCGTAATACACGCAGTCTCCCTCCCTTAAAATACTTGCAAGAATAGGACGCTATTGCCTATGCGTGATTTTTTTTGAAAGTGCATCAGTAATGCATGAATGGCTCTGGCTTTTTGAGCACAGCGGGGAGAAAAGATGATAAATCAATATAAGTTCATTCTAAGTAACTGATTAAGAGAAACACTCCGTTGTGTTTCCATCGCAGTTAACACCAAAACTCTCGTGACTTTGAACAGTTTCCTCTTACTGTTTGGATTGTGGAAATGCTCAGAAATCCTGGCCAGCGTTTTGGTTTTGTTGGGCAGAAATACACAGAAGTAACATAATCTTCCTTGTTGAAAGCTATGGTTCCAGGCCTTAATTTTTTTCATAGACTTCTAATTAATAGATAGAATTATCCCCCCTCCCCAGCCCTGGAAACAGTTATCATGTCCATGAGCGGCATATTTGGTACTTTGTGTTTAACTATTTCAAACCTTCATCCAAATACAGGATAACAATGATTTATTTTTTCTTATTTTTTTTTTTAACTTGTATCAAATACAAATGTTTACATTGATGCCAGTCTTGGAAAGCTGCCAATGAACTATTGCTAAGTTTAACATCCATTAACGACGACTGTTAAAACGGATGAGGAGCTTACACATTTTCTTCCAGTTAGGAAAATGTTTGAGTAGAACTGAACTAGGTGATTCCATACATATGCTTATCAGCCAACGCTTTCTGAACAAATTATATCACTATTTAACTTTTTTTTCTTTATTCTTTCATATTTTTGCATTCACAAGAGTGGGATGTCCAAAATATGCTTGAAATTTATAATTAAAAATATAGATCTTTAAACAAGGAATGAATATAGTGCAGGCTTCTGAATTATAAATTAGAAAATATTTTCTCTGTTTCTAACTTGGATTTTTCTCTGAATAATTTTCTTCCCTCCTCCGTCTCTATTTACCTTGTCGACTTGAAAAATGTTGGCAGTAAGTATGTATTTTAGTAAGATACAGCGTAAAGACTCCTCCATGTTCGAAAGATACTTGGAGCTCTTCATATGATGTCTTTGCATCAATAGAAAGTGTTAAATATTTTTAGGCATCTTTTACGTATAGCAAAAATACAATAATCCAGTAATGGTTTCCACTGACACATGGAAGTCAAAAGATTTTGCAGCTGTACATGTACATATACTGCTACTGACATCAGGTACTTCTGGGGTGGGCGGTGGTGGCGTATTCAGGGAAAAATAGAAATAAACGGAGCTTATATTTCTAACTTGGGTGATACCAAATTTTCTTATACAGTCAGATAAATTTGTTTTTTCTTCTTGTTTTTCTTTTTCTAATCTGTAATAAGATCTACCCAATGGAATAAGTGAGATATATATATATCTATGACACACAGAGATTTTCGTGTGTGTGTGTATATATCTCTCTCTCTCACATCACAGCCAGGGAAAAATTTACTCAAGAAGACAAACTTGCTTTAAAGGAAGTGCTACATAAAAAAACGAACTTGATGAGTCCTGCCTGTCGTGGTAGAATGAGGAAATTGTTGAAACTGTAGCATTCCCCCTTCCCTAAGCAGAACTCCATTTATGTAAGGAAGGACCACCAGGAGCAGACCCATGTAAGTGAGAGTGACCATAGTGACTGAATTATTTCTCAGTTCTTTTACCCCTTACCTAGAAAATAAATTTTCATCAATATGTCAAAATCAAAATTCTTTAAGAGGAAAAACAAGCAATAGATTCAACCTTTAAATGCTGGGGGTGTTGGTTGGCATTTGTTTCGGTTTTGTTTTTATTTTTTTAAATTGTTTTGTAGGAAGCAGCGTTCATAGAGAAAATATTCAAAGTGAGGGGAAAAGTAATTGAGGGACTGTGGTGGGACAGGCATAGATCTTTCCTGAACTAGTAGATGATGAAGACCAAATCATTTGCCATTGGAGTGCTAATACCTTTAGGTCACATTGAAGTTCATCTGATCTGTAAGTTTGGCATCGCATCTATTGAAATCACCGAGATTCGTGTTCCACAGTTTGGAATTTGTGTAATCACGCCTAACTTTTATGATTGGTTTATTTTGATGTTGTAGTTTAAAATGTTTGGATAAAAGAGACATGGTAAACCTGTGATTGATGATAATACTTGACATTTAATGAGTGAATTTGACCTATTAATCTGAGGGGTATCAAAGACATAACCCTTACTTTCATATAAGGAAACTGAGGCACAGAGAGAGAAGTGAGTCTCAAAAGCCCAAGTTCCCATGGATGTGTTGGTGATGGATTTAGGAATACAGAGCAGGTTGCATACACCTGCTACACACAGGCTGTAGCCTCATACAGGACATGCATTTTATGAAGCCTTCACAAACTACTAAAACTTTGTCCCGACTGTTTCCTCTAGTGCTTTGTGACACTCTTTCATTTAGTGGCAACGCTTCGTTCAGCAAATGCCTATAAAGCTTGTACCTTGTGGTCACCTGTAGGAGGATTGGAAGACCTGTTTGTCTTTCCAGTACCCAAATAACTTCTTGAATGTTAACTCCTGTATTTGTAAGTATAACAGCAGAATTACCTGAAATCTGTGGGAATTGCTCTTGAGTAGCAGTTTGTTGTGCTGAGGCCACGGAGAAGAAAACTAGCATCCCACCTTGTACATGCTCTGTAGCAGTACAAAGTCGAGAGAGAAAAAATGAGGCGTAGTGGAAAATAGTGAATAGCCATTTTCATTGGATTGTGCCTAAAGAATTGTACCAAGAAGCAGCATATACTGCTGGAATAGAAGAAACTGCTTCTGGATGTTAACTCTGGGTAGTATACCGCCCTGGTAACTTAGACAGTAACGTGATATCCTATCTGCACAGGTAGGAATGTAGAGCAACAGTCTCCTAACAACTGGAAATTAATACACCAATCTCTTAAAAAGTCATTATTCTTAAAAAAGAGGGAAAAAAAAAAAAACGGTTCAGGCAAAATCGTGTCTCCTATTGTGCATCTGGCTGCAACAAGTAAGGGTTAGGAATATGGGATTATACTAACAACTATTAAAATAAACAATTGTGGCCATGGTTTTTCTTTTTCTGCACTCTTAGCTGAACATTCATGTCCCAAGGGCTGAGAGCAGGGGCTGAGACTGTGGCTGTTGAGGTTGCGTACAAGCCTGATAAACGTAGGGGGCCTAGAACTGGGATCACTGAAGTTCTCAGGATGGCTCTAGAAGGACTTGGATGGGGCGCTCATGAGCCAGTGGCTTTGCTTCTCAGCAGAAATTTAGTAGCAAAACATTATGGTGAAGTCTCCTAACTAGGTAAACAGGTCTAATGTAATGAACTGTACCATAGTATCCAATAGTACAGGGAAACAAATTGCCCTAAGTAAAATTACCCATATTGAAATAAGTGAATAGAGAAAATAATGGACACAACTAAAAACTTGGTAGTGTATATAAAGAATAGTATCAGTCAGGAAAAACTGGCTGGATAACAGAATCAGTAATATCAGTCTCCCTGAGATTTCTTTTAATTCTCCTGTAACTAAAATGAGAACTGTCTTCAGTGTCCAGCAATGATGTTTTATGTACACCTTGTAGTGTGCTGGTGGACACAGAGACGAACAAACTCAACACATGGCTGAAAATTTTCAGCCAAATAAGAGGCATGCTTAGCTATCTCATGGGAGAAGGCAAAAGGAGATACAGAGGTGTTTGCAAGGGAAGCAGTTGCCCAGCGTTAGCTTCTTCGTGCCTTCCCCCACAGAAGCCTGTTTGGAGGACGTGCTCCAGCTCGGCAGCCTGGCTCGGGAGTTCTGCCACACCTGGCTGGACACCAGCTCCCTCCTCCCCTGCTTGCTTCTTTCTGCGCGAGAAGGCAATGCCAGGTGGCTACGTCTGTCCTCTTTTTCTTGTCGTTTTTGGTTGGAGCTGCCATCTGAGCAGAGGGGTAACATGGGGAAGGCTGATCCCTTTCATGACCTATTCGGGGCTATGATTGTCAAGCCCAAAATCGAAAAGACAGTACTCTGCAGTGGGTCTGCTTTTGGTGAAAATGGTTGAAACTCTGCCATCTAACTACAGAGCAGATTAAATGACTGGCACTGTTTTGAAGCATCTTTTATTTTCTATTTCATTATCTACAAGAAACTATGTACAGATTTGGAGACTATCCTTTATATTCCTTCTTGAATCTTCTAAGAAGACAAAAACAAGACCAAAAATTATCCCTCCTTTACTAAACTTTTTTAAAAGAAAAAAATCAAAACAACCTCCCAAACGTATTAGATGACATGTTTTTACAGAGATTTAGATAAACCGGAACATATTGTCTTAGATATGGCAAGGTCTCTAAAGCTTTATAAACGTCATGTTTGTAAGCTATTAAGGAACTGTGATTCAGCAACGCAATGGAAATAACATAGCTAAAAAGGAAATAAACAACTTGCCTCCTTGGCAGAATTATCATTACCCCGTGTGTAGGAAAAGCCTCCGTAGCTGGCTGCTTTTGCTGCAATTACTGGCGTACTTTCTTCCCAGGATATCCCGTTGTTTGCCGCGCTCCCTCCGCAATCTTTTTCATAGGGCTTTTGGATGCAGGAAATTTTATCTGATGAAATGTTTTGTACAGCACCTAACCAAATTACTTTCTTACCTTGAACAATGCTACTATGCTGTAAATACCTAATGAGAACACGTCTCTGGTAGCGTAAATCTGGAGCAGTTACCCTAATTTTGGTAGAAATTGCTCTGCATCGACACCGGGGCAACTCGGTTGGGCCAATCGGCGGCAGGTCTCTCGCCCTGCCTTTTGTGGCATGACAGAAGGACCTCTTTGGGACTTATTTCTGCAAAAGATTGAGCACCTGTAATCCTACTTACGTCAGCAGGAGAGGAGAGCACGCAGCTCCTGGCAGCAGTAAGCCCCACTAATTTCTGCGCTGCCCGGGAATTAGCTTCAAGAGTCTCAAAATTGTCATTAAAATTCAATTGTTTCCCTTCGCATTTAGACATCCGCCCATGGAAAAACACCCATCGTGTGACTTCTCCCCCTCTCCCTGGGGGTGGTACCGGGAGATTAGCTCATGAGGAGGACGGAAAGGTTGCAGCCCTCATGGCGACTGAAAAGATGGAGACAAGGAAACGAGTTTACCTTGCTGCCCTAAAGTTAAGCAGTAATCCACATGGCTCCAACGCTGAAATACGTAATAATGTGGTTGTAGGGTTTCATTGCTAAAGGTTTCACATTGGTTTTGCTTCTGTCTTGGCTATATAAATATTTATAACTTTTTATTTTATTGCTATCGCTGTATAATGTGACCAAAATATCATGAAAAAATGCACTTTTTTTTTTTAATTAGAAATTGAAGATAGGTCCCCAGCTAGTATAAATTGGTATGACTCCACTGATTTCATGAGGGCTATGTCAGCTTTCACTGGCTGCATATCTCATTTCTAGTTTGAGGCTCTGACCAGCTAATTACTGAATAAGGCTTCACCATACCATGATGTTCATATATCGTAAAGGAATTCAGGGTTCTGACTGGGGTTAAGCAGTTAAACAGAAGTAAATACGTTGGTCTCTGGAATAAGATCTTTTCACTTTTCTCATCATTTTCCATCACAAACAAATAGATTAAAACTGGTGTCCTCTCCTTGCCACCAGCTTCTTGGCCACCTGCTAGAGGCCCATGGGTATAAGAGGAAGGATGGGTCCAGTAACAGCACATTTCACATAGGACTGTAGAAACAAGCATCTTTAATGCACATCAAATAAGCTAAATTACAGGGAAGTGTTTCCAGCCAGCATTCCAGGGCTGTGAATGCAGCCTGGGAACCCATGGTCCAACAGGCTTTGTCACCCTGACTGATGCTAAGAAAGGCCTTCCTTCAAGCTTCCGTACACCATTTTCTACCTACGTCTGTCGCATCTTTGCAAGTACAACTTTTTGTGTGTGCTTGGGGAGGTACTTACAGATTTTGAAAAGTCAGAAGACTCACTAAGCTTTTAAAGCTGGACACCGTCAAGGTGCTTTAAGCAGGATCTAGATGGAGTTCAGGTAGTTGAGGTCCTTCAGTCCAAATTTGTTTAAGATACAATATTGACCTATTCATCTTTTGACTTCACGCGCCAGGTGAAGTCCTGCAACCTCAGGGAAGATTTAATTCATACAAACAGTGTTGGGTTTCCATAAAAGTGTCACAGGTGCTTTCTTCTCAACTGCAATAGTATCAGTTGCTCTGTCTTTACATAAAACATATCAGTTAGAGAATTCAAGTTCAGGGATGAAAGGTTTCATGTTTCCTCCTCTTCCAGTCTGTACACTATTCTATGCATAGGTTTCTTCCGCTTTTCCTTTTGAAGCTCTACCATCAGCATTTGAGGTTATTCAGGCCAGCGAAAAGGAGCAGCAGGGAGCATAACTGTAGCCTCCCATGAGAACACTGAATTACGTGGGGTAATCCTGGATCTCTGGCTTCCAGGACTCCTTTTGCACTTACATATTAAGAACAAAACACATTCATGGGCTTTTGAGAATTCCTGAGATATGACCTGAATTGCAGATGGAGCCTATCTGCCTTCTTGGCAGCCATTCCTCTTTTGCAACCTTTGGCCTTGCGATCTGTTTTGGAGAGGCATTTTGGAAATCTTGCAGTTAGCACCCGTATACCCAGGAATCGGGCCCATCACATACTGGTTTGTACTGGCACTTTCCCCAGTATGTTGCATGTACTTTGCACATACAGTACAGTTGCTTAAGTGCAGACTGTTAATTGCTGGTTATCTTTGTATTTGTGTAGCGTGTGAGAGGGGAAAGGTCTTAAATTCTGTTTGTATTTTAAATAACTGTCTTGGCAGTTACACAATCTGTAGTGTTTATATTTTCATGGAATGCAATGTTTGTGACTGGCATTAAAAAGAGGAGCAGATATCAGATATGGCTGTGCAGTTTCTCGAGTTGGTCCGGACTGGGTCAGCCTTGCACCGCAGCCGGCTGTCAAGGGCATCTGGAACGGTGCCACTTAGCACCGTGCAGTTTGTCTGCTACCTATATGCAATATTATTATTACTTGCTGATGGCAGTTTGGCAGCTTTTGTCCGTATCAAGCAAGCCAAATTCTGATCCCTTTGCTGCTTCGCAGAGTTAGTTCAAGTTGCTCTGACGCTAGGCTCGATTCTTGTCAGAAGCCAGACTGCAGAAGCTAAGAGGTGAGCTTGCTTACTCTGAGCAGACTTGGATCTCATATTAGGTGAGGGCCCCACCCTGAATCCTGATCTCTGATAAATTAACTTTTTAACATCACATTACCACTAGTGTACAAGCCAAACGTCTACGTAGATATTTATGTTCCAACAGCCAAATCGAAGCTCATTTTTTTTTCTTCTGATTTATGTTATGTTTTACAGACATGAGTAATCCATGTGGGATATCTTTCCCACAGAGTAAAACCAATGTAAATTCACATGACTCAGGGATTTGTTTCAATGCTTATGTATAAACTCTCATTAGAAATGATTACGCTTGAAGATCAAAAGAAAAGTACACTCACTTGTATTAATGTTTAATGCATAATTCACATTGTTAGAACAAAAAACAAAACAGTCGGTGGTTGTTATGACAAATATTAAACATTGGTCCTACTAACCAGTTCTCATAGAGGATCCTTCATTTCGTCGCATTGGCTGCGCGCTGAGATTTCCTCTTGCGCATGTTGTGCCATCATCTCAGAGATTTAAAGACGCCTTCCTCACTGGATGAGTAATTCCCTTGTAACGACAGGAGTAGGGGAGAGCCAGGATACCCTACCACTGCTGCTGGCTCCAACGCTCAGAGACCTCTCAGTGGAAGCAGAGTGTAGAATAATCTAATCTAATTGTTTATACAAGTGGGATTTCAGATCGAGCATGCTCCTATATGGTCCAAAACTCTCCTTGCCTTCAATCTTAGTTTGAGCCTTACTATCAAGACTAGGCCTATGGTCAAAGTTACCCAGCACAACAGAATTAAAGAAGAACTTGAGTTCTTGTTTTATGTTTATCCATGTTTTACCTGCTTTATTCAATGCTTACTTTCTTACCAGAAAGCCTCTTACTTAAATAGGCAGGTCTGGTGGGAGGGAGTCGTATGTGAAATCTGCTCCCCATACGTGCAGCCAAGACCGGCACAGCAGAGCAAAGCCATGCCCGTAATCACAGCTCAGGCTTCGGAACGAGAATCCTACGTGTGGCGTCATTTGTGGCCTGTTACACGGAGCAGCGGCACTGCTTCGTCTGTGCAAGGGAAGACCCCTGGGTACCCTCTGCCTTCCCACATTACAGCTTTTTACATAAAGTAGGAGTTGGGCTTTTTTATCTTCATAGCTTTTATTGGCTTTTCCCATGTCAACGTTTAAAGGGTCAGCAATTTGTACCACCTAGGTTTTCTATTTATGCTTCTTTCAAAAAATTGGCTGTTTCACTAGCTGAGCTTACATAATTTCTTTCTTGTCTAGTTTTTTCTTTTTTCCCCCCTAAAAAAAACCCCAACAAACAACTTTGTGTTTCGATTTTAGGATCAAAAGATCATGTTAAAGAGCCACCTCTTTTCCCAGGGAGGACTATGGCACAGAATGAGACCGAATGACATTTGACAAACTTTCTGCTTGGCACAAAGTTGCAAAAAAAAATTTGTAAGTTCTCATTATCCTGTTGGTAACTTTCCTGTATGCCAGTAGTGATACAATACACCTGATTGAAAGCAGAGTAGCTCCCGGAGTTTCAGGTAGGTTCTTCCTGATCCAGATCTCTGTAAGTAAACCATAAATTAGCGCTCTATTCTTGAGGTGCCTTCTGAAGGCCCCGTTGTTCTGCAAACCCTCCTGCGCAACTCTCAGAGGTTCCTCATTCAGGAAGTAATATTGTTGAATGAGAATGGGTGCTATTGCTTTGGATGGTATGCAGTCAAAAGCACAAATGGACCAGGGGTGCTTAAGAGGGCGGAGCAGAGCTTTGGGTTTTGTTTTCCTTTTGTTCATAACAACCCACTCAAAATATTTATGATCGAGAAGCTGATATTTTCTCCAGTAAAGAACCTATTGTCCATTTTAAGGTAGTTGAAAACTTACTCAGAGCATATCCTGGTTAAATTGCTTATTTTTAGTGGAGCACACGTGGCATTGCTGTCCTGGAATTGATCACAAATACATAGCTGTTGGGGGGGCGTGCTGAGAAAGAAAAACCTGTAATGAATTAAATATGCTTCACAAGGAATGAAGCAGGTCAAACATTGGGCTAAATTAACCTCATGTTATACAGAAAAACTAAATTCTGTCGTTTTCACATGTGGGACTTTGGACTTGTCTCCACACCAAATTATTCCAAAACACTTATTGGGTACACTGCAGTAATTACTCTTGACTAAACCCGTGTGTACGCAAATCTTATGCCAGCATAAGAATTCACTTTCTTGAATAATCTTAATCCACTTTGAAAGTGGATTAAGTGAAACCAGGAAACAACTCGGTCATTCCAGAATGAATAAGCTATCTGAACACAGTTCTGCTTTACATTCACATCCGACCTTATTCCAGCATAATTTTCCTGGGCTGAGAGGCTCTTAGGATATATCTACATAGCAAATGAATGCGTGATTATAGACATACCAACCTCTCCTTTACTCTCACTGGCATGACTAACAGCAGTAATGAAAGATGGTAGCAGAGACTTCAGTACAGCCTATTAACTGCAGCATATATGCAGTTGGTTGTGAACAGCCTCTGCTGAAATCCACCTCATGACACCCTCACTTCAGACACAACTCACGTCCCTTAGACTAATACTGGGGTTGGGAATGCCTCTCTGCATCTCTGGGGTGTGCGCACACCAAAAATTGCATATGCCGTAGGACCGTGCAGCTGAGCTAAATGGAAAACAGGTGAATTTAACTTCAGAGGTTAATCACATTGGAGAAGAAGCATGGCTCACACATTTTTAATATACACACCTTTGACAACCAAATAAAGTGTCAGCTGTGCGACTGCGGAGGCCAAATTAAATATGCTGTAGACAAGCACAACTCAGTTGATTTCACTAGGGCTGAACTTGGCTCCATAGGTGAGATCCCGCTTATTTGACTAATACTTGTTTTGTTGCCTATCTGCTCATTTATTTTAATGAAATTAATGCATTTTAATGTTCCTTTAAGTGCATTCCAAAAATAGCAATTTGATTAACTAATTTGCTTTTAAAAGTGTAACAATCACAACTAAAAATCTCCCTGCTAGCTGAGGTATGGAATAATTGCAAGTGGCATCTTGGGTAGCTATGCCATACCCTTCATCCTTTTAAACAAATTCCCCACATCAATCAGAAGGGCCTCACTTAAAAATGAATGGCGAAATACAGACAACAATCAAGCTGCACACAGTGCTTTTCAAGTCGACCAAAAAAAATTATCAGTAATGTACTCTGCTAAGACCGTATACTTAAGACAGGTAGGAATTTAGTCTAAAAGCAGTTCAAAACAATTCCAAAACAGAAACATGAAACAAACTTGTCTGTCTAGCCAAGCCAGAAAGCATCTTGAGTNAAAAAAAAAAAAAAACAAACAAGGCGGCTTTCAATTTCAGGCTCCTGAAAATGATGCTTGGACTGTACTACATTCTGAGCAGGATTTCTTTTTTTTCCCGGATTCTTTTTTCAGTTGCAATAGACGATCTCACCATTTGAAACAAGGTGCTGTTGGAGAGCACAGAGTCCGGCAACAGAAGAGGCATACTATAACTTCTCTCTGACTTTATCTCCTTAGAAAAACTGGAATAGCAAAACTTGATTAGTAACAATATTAAGCAAAGCCAATCTTTTATTGCATTTAAATGAGGAAAATGAAAGTGTTAATGCTAATATTAAGGCTGAACAGAGGCAGTGGCAAGAAATAATTCAGTCTCAGCCCTGCTACATGTGTCCCGTGGTGAACTCCACCGGGGTAAGTTACACGTGTATCGGCAGCGGCGTAACTTGTTATTAACATGGGTGGTGGGAGAGGCCGCATGGAAGCAGTAAGCTCGATTTTTGGGTGCTGCTGGGACGCGCTGCGGTCACTGCGCCGGCGGCGCGGTGCCTCGGCAGGCCGGGATGGGAACAGTGCGGGTGTAACAGATGATCTTTAGCTGAAGAGGCGCTTCAATCTGAGCTACCGCGGAGAGCTGCTCTCTTAAGCGAGGCCTAGTTCTGGAGACACTTTTGTGCGCGAGTTAAGCCCGACATCTAAAAGGTCGCCTGAATTTAGCGGGACCCCTGACACAGCCTCTCACGCTCTGCCTTTTAAAAGTAGAAAAGCGAAGGAGGGGAGACGCGGGTGGCTTCGCCAGCCCCGACCGTTGCTCCCAACACGGCCCGCGGCCTGCACGGCGGTCTGGCTGCCTGGGGTGCCGGCCGCAGGCCGCGGCTCCCGCTCCGTTTCACCGTAAACCGCCCCGCTTTGGGCAGTAGCTGCTCGGCAGCCCCGGCAGCAGAGGCAGGGCGGGAGGCCCTCAACGCCCCCGATTAAACCCTGCCGGGGTTAGCTGCGCCGGGCTCCCGCTCCCCTCAGCAGCGACGCCATTGTGCTAACGAATTCCCAAACCCACCGCCGCGCCTCCTCTCCGGCCCGCCGCCACCACGGGGGCACCCCACATTCACCCCGCTGCCATCGCAGCCTGTGCTTCGGGGGCTCCCCCCACCCTCCTCCACCGCCCCTCAGCCTTCCCCTGCGGGGGCTCGGAGATTTGGGGAAGG
>VUYV01000182.1:1266142-1289980 GCA_008711295.1 Anarhynchus alexandrinus | reverse complement strand
GTGAGAATGATTATTTTTTTTTCTGCTGACAGATCCTACCCCAGCAGGTTGTGTGTGTGTGTGTGTGTGTGTGTGTGTGTGTCCCTTGCCCAGGGTCAGGAGTGCCGGGGAAAGTGACGAGGCTTTAGCCAGCAAGAGTTTGGGGCCGGGGTCCCGGGGTGGCTCTGGCGGTTGCGAGCGGGGAAGGGCGACCGGACACTCAAAGCCGGTGCCGGGGCCGCGTGTGATTGTCGCGACAGCGGCCCGTGTCGCCTAACCTCCCCCGGGGTGCCCTTTCGGGGAGCCCCGAAGTGTCCCGGCTGCGGCGCGGCCCGGGCGGCGGCNCCCCGCCACCTTCTCCTTCCTAAAACACTTCTGCGAGCGGCTGGCGGGAGCCGAGCAGGCCCGGCGGGAGCCCCGCACGCCGGGCTGGGGGCGGGGGGGGACACGACATTGCCGCTGCGGGGTGTCCCTGTGTCGCCGTCCCCGGCGTGGCCGTGCCGGGCGGGACGCGCTTTGCTCCGCCCGTACCGCGGTGTCGGGACCCGCGGGCGCGGGGGGGACACGCAGACACAAAGGCAGCGGGGCCGCTCGCACCCAAAAACCGGGAGGGGAGAAGGAAAAGTGTGGAAAGTCAACGCGCTGCCCGCTCCTCCTGATACTTCACCTTCCCAGCTCCGGCCGGGGAGGGGGTGTTGGTAGAGAAGTGGCTGCATGTGGGGGTCTGAATGTGACCCGGCTGCGAGGAAATTTTTTTGTTTGTTTGTTTCCTTTTTAAATTTTATTATTATTATTATTATTATTTATTTCTCCCTGGGCATTAATGCTGTGAAGGAGCGAGTGGTCTGGAGGTATATTTTGAAGTGGTGCAGGGGAAGCGCTCCGAGGGCTTGGTCTAGTTAGTATGTTTCTCGTGATACCAAAGAAGAGAGGACTGCATTTAGGAGATGACTAAATAATGGGGGAGGCAAGTAAAAATGAGTAGAATATAAAGGAGAGGAAAATGAAGGTGAATGGTAGGGTGGGAAGACAGGCGCTGAGCAGCTTGGGTTTCTCTCCTGTAATTCATGACCCCCCTCCAATCCTGTCTTTTCATACTATTAAGGAGACTAACAGCAAACATAACCCAGCAGAAAAACAGATGACCTCCCCCCCCACTTCAACCTATCTTCATTTGTGGCGGGGAGGGAAATCTGAATGCCCTTTGTATAAAACCACCAAAGTTTTTAAGCATTTATTACCCACCCTGTCTCTAATACAAAGTGTAAAACTTGCCTGATACGTTTTGGCGTTACTTCCCTGTTTTATTTCAGAGGACAAAATGTTCTGGTGTAGCATACCTACCCTCACTTCTGGAATGGGAGTAGTTTACAATATAACCTACATTAGATTATACATGGTGCGTGCGTTGCATTTCCACTGAAAATAGCCAAAGACTTAGAATGACGAAGCGACTCATGTGGTTATGATGTTCCTTGTCTTGAGAGCATCAAGGTAGCCGTGGTTCTGCATGCTGCGGAGGGATGTGGGGGTGTGTGAGGGGTTTCGTGTCTGTGCGGGAACCTGGCAGGTCTCCTTTTAGAGGACTTTACAGTTTCAAATGTGCCAGGGGCAGAAGGTAAACACGACATTCAGTGTGCTCATTATCAAAATAAGGAAAACAAATCGATTGCATTAACTGTGTGTGCAGTATCACAGTTATTCCACAGTATTTTGTCAGAAATTAAAAGGTTACCACTAGAGTACTATATCCCTATCTCGAGCCTGGCACCACTTATTACTGCAACGGTATTTCAATATTAAGTGATCTTAGAGATATTTCATCTTTCATTTTGAATCCTGAATTTGAATCAGCATTAGGATGTCAGGGCTGCAAGATAAGGTATAACAAACTAAGTAGACAGCTGAAGGGCTCCTGGTGAAGGTGTTGCTGAGAAGGATATCTCGGGCCGTTCGCAGTAACCTTGTTTACAGGGACGTTTCAATTGCAACCTGAATTTCAGCGAGAGGCTGCCTGGACTAATGCCTGCGTGTCTGAAACCCATCATGAGTGTCTTTTGCACTCTGAACCTTCTCTCTGCCTTCCTTGCATACTCACAAAAACTTTTCTGGAAGGTTAGGATGATTTTCTGATATGAAAATTCAAATGTTTTCCTAAGAGGAACCCTGCTCTTTGAACTCCTTTACATTAGCAACAAAGTATTCATGAGGTTTGATTTTTTTTTTTTGGCTCTCTGATGTGTCAGGATCAGTAGTTACACCAGTCTTTTTAACTTCATGTACATGGCTTTGATTTATTATATTTAAGTTTGGGCGGTTTTGAATGTATTTTGCAGCACATGAAGTCGGTTCGAGTCAGAATGTGAAAAGATGCATATTGCAACAAGGATCAGTTTTGTAGCAATCTGCTAATTTTTTGTTTTCTTTTCCTAAAGCTGTTCCAGGAAAATCACGTGCGTTTAGCGAGTGGGTGCTAAATGCCAGCAGCCACATTGATGAAGAAAAATGCTGTTGAAATACTTTGGAATAATAAATAGGATACGTAATGGTCAACCACAAGATAAAAATTTTACACAGTGTTTTTATGGCTCTAAATTGGCTGCATTGTAAACCAAGCTTACTACTCTATTAAGTCATCAGAGTATTCAATTATTTAAGATTTCTAGTCAAGCTATCTAATATAGTCTTCATCGTGCATATCAGAAAATTATACATAAGGTTGTAATTCCTTGTTGTTGGTATGTGAGGACTTTGTTGCGGATGGGGGTTTAATTCTGACTTATCAGGACAAATATTACAAAGCATGCACACAGAAAAATGATATGGAAATAGCCCCAGTCCTACGAAATGGGGATAGTTACAGCACTGAAATGTACCTAATACAATTTGAGATCCACTCACTAAGAAACCTTGACAGTATCTGCCTTGCAGGTACCGTGCATTTGGAAATACTATATCTCCATTTAAATGCAGATCTTCAGTTTTCTCCAGGGGGCAGTTGGCGAAGCTTTCGATTGAACCACCGGTACTAGAAAAACTAACTGAAGATTTACCCATGAACAAGAGACCCTTTCAAGTCTGCCTTTTTGAAATAATGATTATAAAATTTCCTAATATTGCAATTTTATATTGATTTTGAATGCCTTTTCAAAAGTCACAGGAAAGGAATAGTGTCTTTTACTCAAGGTAGGCCAACGTTTGCACGCTTGTTTAGCAATCTTAAGAGAGATGATGGTTACAAATAAGTTCTTTGTTTTCACATAAGTATTGTGTTTGCATGTGAGTTTTGTCAAGTGGACAGAGCACTCTTGCTTTGATTTTGACCTAGATTCCTCCTGATTATTCCTATACAGCTAGTACCTGCTCATTTCCCACTGTGAAAATAGGAGAACAACTGTTGATGCTATCTAGCTGGGGCTGCATGGGCAATAGGTATGCACATCCAGTAATCTCCCCTCCTCTTCCACGGCTTCATTAGTAACGGATAAAATAGTGCTGCCGTCCAAAGAGGGTGCAATCCAATATTTCCTCTCCTGTGAATTTTCGTTCACTGAGGGTTTGATTCACAGGAAGACAGAAAAACACCGCAACTGGGTGGAATGGGTGAATTTATTCCTCTTCTCAGAATTGGCACGCAAATTTTGCACGCTTGCAGGGATGAACAGGGCTATGCTTTATTTGAAACAAGTCTCAGATCCAGCTCACTCCACGTTTGCTTGAAACTCAGTGCCAGTAGGTGCCAATCCTCCTTAGAGGGCCTTGTCCCATCCAGTCCAGTGTTCTGTATTGTTTGCCAGCTGGCTGGTTTGCGGCGAAACCCCAGGCGCTAAAAGCCCGAGGCGCAGGGAACGGGAGCTCCCTGTTTGGGGTGCAGGCAGCACAAACTACCCGGTGCAGGGGAGACAGAAGGTCCTGACCCTTCCTGTGCTGGGTGCCATGCGCTGCGCGCGTTCCCGGCCGCTCTGGTCTCCCCACCGTGGGCAAGGGTGCTGCCCCGGAGATGCTGCCCTTGTCCCTGTGCAAGAGCCATAAGGTCGTGGAGATATCATCCATATTATGCTTACCTGTTAATGGCATATAACCCATCGGCCTCAGTACCCTGGAGAAAACATGCACTTCAGCCTCCGCGCGGAGTTCAGGCAGATCTGCAAAGTCCAATCTTACATGCACCAGCGCTAATGGCAGAGCTCCCATTCAGCTTAATTGATATTCCTATAAACATCTGCAGGTTTCTGTTTCTAGTGGAAGCTACAGCTGGGTGGACTTCTTAAATGAATGTTTTGCATATTGAGGTTGAAAGGAAAGTTGAGCCTGATACATTAACTTATCATCTGTGTCGTTCTCTTGACATCAGTTGGATTACTACAAGCATATATGACAAGGAGATTAGGTGCAAGATCTTCACACACACATGCTTTTGTTACCGTGTTGATCAGTGGAGACGTTACTTTTCTGAAAACCTTGTTCTAAGTCAAGTCTAGGCAAGCACAAACCTGCGCGTGCATATACAAGTTGAGCAGGGCCTATCCTTTATAATACAATTTTTTTCCTTTAATATCTGAGCAAGATCTCTTATTATAACTCAACCATTAGGGGAAAGAAAATGGAACTTTTCTCAAACAGCTTTTCTGTTGGGGAATCTAGTGGCAGTTGCTTTGAAGCATGTGTAATTGATTATCATACATTTATTTTAAAAAGGAGACATAACAAGGAATCTAACATGATGTTTTGGAATATATCTTCTCCCCACAATGTTCTTGAGGGAAATGTAAGGTTGCAGGCATCATTTCATGCCCTGTATGTTTTTGAACATAAATCAGAGAAATTGTTGGAGAGTTATAGATGTTCATAGCAACTGTAGCTATAATAAACACATGCAGTATATATTTTCCAAGCTATTTCGTATGGGTGAAAAGCTGAAGCTGGCGTTTTGTACGAACAATTCAACTTAATCACTGAAAATTTATTTCCTAGTTAGGGTGGATTACCAGTGTAGCATGAAGTCGTACACCTTGGTTTAAGTTCATCTGGTTACGAAGCCTCGGTTAAAATTGAGAAAGAATTTAAATTGGATCTAGACACCTTGAATGAATTATTCCAAACATCAAATTTATTGTGATGCCTCCATGGCGATATTTACATCTTTATTATCACCTTTGCTGGTTTCAAAGTATGCTGGATACTTTAGAGACCAAACAAAAGACAAGAATTGTATGAAAAACCAAACAATTCTAATTGAACTTATAGCACAAAATGTAAGCATAATAAATACAACAGGAAAGAGAGTCCTGAACTATTAGGTAGTTCAGAGCTACCAACAGCTAGCTTAGGTATACAAATTTCTTGATGATTGTATTGGTTTTGGTTTAAAGTCTTAATAGATGAAAAGGGAGAAGTGACTTTTGTGGAGGAATTTCAACGAGGAGAGTGTAGCCACTTGATGTGTGAGGATGAGGAAAGTGTTCCGTACATTGACAAGGATCCAAATGCAGTAAAATGCTGAAAAGAAAATCCAGTAGTCGCAGTTAATATGTATGTGGATAGACTGGGGATAGGACACATTCAGGATCTGTGCAGAGATCAGACAGGTCTAGGTGAATGGAGTTTTGGACTTAATATTAAGCAAAATTCCAAAATTCCAAGAAAACCATTCTATGATTCTATGAAAATCCTGAGTGTCTGAATAAAACAGGTAGGATGTGTTTCTTGGAGTCTGGCCTTCCAGGTGCTTTCAGGTGAAGCTCTCATTACTCTGTGTACTCCTATTGGGTTCAGAGATTGATAATTAAAACCGATACTGCTTACTGAAAATTTTGAGGCTAGCTAAAAAGTGTGACTTTTTAAAGTGTTACTGTGCAGTGTGGATAAAAGCAGCGATGAAGCGGTGGACTTCTGTTTTATTGTGGTTACTTTATATGAGTCCTCTTTTATTACGAGAGCCAGAAATCTCTTTTTAAAAGAGAAAGCTGGTCTCTTCTTGACTCCTGGAAACAGGGTTTTAAAATATACAACAAATATCCTGAGATTGATGCTAAAACTGAGAATTTGCTCTGTTTTACTTGTTTGTAGTATTAGCCTTAAATAACATCATCCTGATGATGTCTTCAAATTTTAAGACCCGCGTGAATTAAACAAGAAGCTTTCTAAATTGTTTCAACTGATGGATGTTAAGAAGGCAGAGCATGGCCCGTTCTGGGCATCAGTTTGGACTTCAGAAAAGCAGGTGGTGGGGTTAGTTTCCAAGGGCCACCCACCCTTTCCACTGGGGACGGGTGGAGGAGGGATGGAGACATACAGCTACTGACGTTGCCTAAGCTTGGGGTTGGCTTCCCCTTCTTCATTTCTCACCTAGCTTTTGCTTCCCATCCTCTCTGAACATTTTTTTGCAGTCTCTCTAGTAGCCAGGCTACTTTACCCTGTCCTCTGAAGGTTGGAAAATGGACGTTGAATTATTACTATGCTCCCTGCTGGATACAATGCTGGGAAAGCAAAAATCAGTGAGAAAATTAGAAAGGAGAGAAAAGGGAAGACAGAGCGTCACAGGTTGAGGTATAGCTGGGAAGACTGGGAGGAGAAAGATTTGGCAATTCCTGTGTGTCCTGTGGTCAGGATCTGTGTATACTTTTGCAAAAGAAGGGAGCTGAAGGAGCGGCGTCCCTGGATCCATATTGACCCAGCTGTGTTGGATGGGACATGATAATAGAGGAGAGGTGAGGAGAAGTGGAATCTAACCCAGAGTGGACATCCTCCAGCCTTGACAAGTGCCAGTTGGGCTGTGTGGGGTAGGACTGCTGAATATGGTTGGATTACTGCTCTCGTGCTGCATCGGGAGTCTCAGCCTTTCTGTGCAGGCACTTGGGTATTTTAGAAGCTCCTGAGGAGGAAACTTCATTCACTAAAATTCTTGCTTCCACAGGGATTTTTTTTTCACTTGTCTTAAATTAATGTCTTGAGTTCTGCTGGACAAAAAGAGCTTGTTTTACTCTGTGCTGAATTTCTAGCAGGAAAAACCCTCTCCTGCCATATTACAGTCAAAGAGAGACCAGGTGGACGAGGGTTGAGAGTGAGGTACGCGGAGTCTGGGCAGCAGGCTGGGCATCGGAGCACGTAGAGCGGGCGGTCCAAGGTCACGGCCCTTCTTATGGCACAGCTGGGAGCTGGACGCACAACCTCAGGTTTTAGTCCTTTACCCTTCTCCGACATGCAATCCCTGTCTCGCAGCTTGAGCAACGGAGGCACAGAAACTGTGCTTTTGCAACTCGCGTTTAATGTGACGGTGCCAGTTTAGGCATGGAAAGGTGAGGTGATCTGTCGGAGGTGATGCAGCCAGTCGGTGAGCCCAGCCTTGTAGCCAGGATTTCGATTCCCTGCCTTGCAATGTCTCCCCAGGGAGAAGAGCAAGATTAATCCTGCTGGTGCCACCTCATGCTTTCATTTCTCTGGTGTGACATGGTCCAGGGGTGGACAGGATCCTTCTCCCAAAGGAGAGGGGCAAATTGGGCAAATGCAGATAGAAGTACGTGTTGGATCAGTATGTTTACCCTGCTATAAATGGTGCCTACCTTTCATTAAAATTACTTTTAATGTTTTACTAATCAGACTTTGCTTGTTCTTACTTTTTTTTTAATCGAAGGGAGGTGAGGACGTGAGCTATGAGTATCTCTGAAAATTGGGCCGCAAACCCTTATATTTGTTTGTGGTTGTGAGTGAGTGTGTGTGCGTGTGCAACGTGCATACGCACACTTGGATGTTGTCTATGCACAGGATCTCAATTATTTTGCTGTTTGAATCATAGAGCATGCTGTCTTGATGTACTGTCAGTTTTGGTTTCTGCCCTTTGGAGTAAAGTTCAAAATATTAAAGAAATAACACGCAATATACTAGTAGCTAGAATAGTCAGAGCGCCCGAGGGCAAAAGAGGGTGGTGAATAATCTGTTTTACAAATGCCCAGAAAAAAAACCCTGACTCCTCCTGACCGAACTCTGCAATGGTGCACTTTTAAAAGGGACTCTCTTAAATTTTGTTTCTGAGGTTTGCTGGTTATACTGGAGAGAGCAGTAGATCCTGTTTGGAAAGCGGTGTGCAAGCTCTACGGTCACGCTCTGACCGCTTCCCGGGGGAACGTATGGTCCCAGTTACTCTTTGGGGATTCACCCTGGGCTAAATGGTGAAACAACTAAATCTGAATTAATTATTGATAATTCTTTAACATCAAATGCGAGGATGTGTTCGGGGTATAGCTTCCCAGTTTAAGAGTTGAAATAGCACTAGCAGATGTATTATTTTTAAACGTTGCTTTTCTGGTGTTATTAGTTTACTTGGACAGCAGTAGGAACCGCAGAGGCTGATGCAGGTTCTCCCCATCCCTGCTGGGTTCTGGAGGGCCGAGGCAGGAGCTAAGGGGGCACTGACAGATATTTGGAGTCACACTGGGACTTTGGTCAGAATACCAAACTTTGCCTAGTTTGGGATGTTGCGCTCCACAGTTTTAGTCCAACGGGGACCATGCTAAAAGGCTCTATATAAGATATTAAATGAAAGAATCGGCCCCCTCCCATCCCCCAAATCTTTTGACTTGTACTCTGTATCAGAAAAAAAAAAAAAAAAGGGCGCCGAGAAGTGTGTGACTGATGCAAGGCAGGCTCGGGATGAATTTAGGCTAACCAGGATGCCCATTGCACTTAATTTAGCAATTCTAAGGCAGAAAATGCTTTTGGGCGCAGCTAACAGCTTCTCATCTGCAAATGCCACAATCAAGACAAAGCAAAATATATTGTGGCGAATTCTGCAGTTCGCAGTGGTGACACAGTCAAAGCCTCCTATTACAGTGCAGGAGACTCCCGCTTGTATCCCCGCTGCCGAGGATGCAGGGTTTCAGAGCGGCGTTAATAAAAATAATACAGTGAATATACAGTTTCGAAAGTCCTGCAGGACATGCAGCAAACGCCGGCGATTCGAACTGGGCGAAGTTGTCAAAGGTTGCTTTGCTCTCCAGAGCCTGGCAGTAGCTCCACTGAAATGTGATGCCATTGGTTTTCAGCAAAGGTTTCTTTCTGCAGGGCTGCAAACAGAGATCAGCTGCTACTGTGTATACACAACTAGGGAGCAAATCAAGCAGCACATTTAAGCAGCCTTTTTAACCCTGAGACTTTCCAAGATTTCTTCTTCACGCAGGAAGTTTCCTTTATATTGTCAGCCGTAGCACTTTGCTCATGTAATGAGATCAGAGCTAGGATCACTGCTGCACAGTAGAAAGACTTCCTTAAGACATTTGTCCTTGAAACTGCACCAAACTCTTGGAAGAACCCAGAACCTGTAAGTATGTATGATATAGGCAACAATAGCACGGTGCAAAGCTGCAATCAACCATTATACGATATCCGATTAGCAGGGCAGGAGGGATTGTTTTTTTTTTTTCGGATGTTATGTTACATTCATTTTCAATTTGTTCTAAGGAAACAAATCAATTCGGGCTTCTGATACAGTGACTTTGCAGTAGATGAGCTAGTAGTAATATGTTTGATTTAACTATTTGTTGCTCTCATGTAGCTTGTGGGACAATTATTGTAGCCATCAAACTATAGAGAACTTTTCTTACGTTTTTAGGCATTTTAAAGGATTTGGGGGTCCATCTTGCAAATAAGTTTTTGCTTTGCTTTTTGATTTTGGCAACCCCACCCTACGCCAAACTATAAATAACAGGGCAAACGGAATTAGTGCGTATTGTTCTTAGGTAGCAATAAAAGATATTTGTTTGCAGGCTTAATTTAGTCGTTAACAACGTTGCACTGTTTGGGGTGGTTTTTGTCTTAATTGAATTCTACTCAAGGCTGTCTATTTTGTGTTTTACTATCTTGTCTGTGTCTGTTTAAGTTACTTTGCCGGGACTGCAGTCTGGTTAAACCTGTATTTAAGCACTATTTATATTCTGAGCACATTTCTGGTAAAATAAGTGTTCGAGATTTTTTTTTTTAAAGCCTTAAACAGTATAGTTTTATTAGCAGTGAGCGCCAGAGAAGGCACAACATGGATGAATGTCAGATGTAGACCACATAACCTAAGTCTTCTGTGCACTAAGTCTGATCCGAACGTGTCCACTTTTGCGACTGCGACTAATAAAAGCCTGGAGCTGCCTTTCAATAAATTTTTCATACGCAACGATACTTCTGTTTATCAGATTAATTTCTCCCAGGTTAGCCTGATTGATAGCTGGATTGTGGTTTCTTAAGAGCTTTCTCCATGAAACCCCACCGAAGAGCTGCATTCCATTTAACCAGTGAATGTAAAAACTGGTAACCATGGATTCAGCCACCACTAACTGTCGAGAGCAATGACTTGTTGTAAACAATACAAATGAGCCAGGATAGCAGAAGCAACCAGACATGAAATGATTTTAATAGAAATTACGGTAAAGGTCATGTGATACTGTATCGGCTTGAATTCAGTGTTAAAGGGAAAGTATTTCAGTTTTTCAGGTTTGATTTAAATTGCACGTCTCCGCTGCCTTCACGTTTGCGTAAGACCCCCAGAAGGGAAAATGAAGCAGGTCTTTGGAAATGCCTCTGTTTAATTGCACGTTGTGACTTAGGCCCTGATCCTGAAAATGTAGGAATAACTCTAATCAGTGGGATTATTCACGGACTTAAAATTAAGTATTTGTAAGTGTTTGTAGGATCGAGGCCTTTCTAGGTAAGTTAGGAAGAAAAGAAATTATTATATTCTATGGAAATAATAACCTGTCACTGAAGATAAATCATGGAAATGCAAGTTTTAGTACTGTTGTGTGGTTCGGTTGGAGATTTGTGTTTGCTTGTTTCAATAACTTGAAAACAAGTTATATTTATCCCTTCGTTTTTAAACGTTATGACTTTCATTTCTCATCCACCATTCCTCAAATCCTCTTCCTAATTTATAGCCTCTCTTTTGGAGAACTGGTAAACCATAGTGTCAGCTATTATAATACAGCATGATGATAGGCACATGCAGATCGCATGAGCAGTCGTGTGTCCTATCTCAGGAATTTCCATCCCTACAAAATCTTTGCTGACTCCCAGCTGTCACATGGCTGTCACTCACAAATTCTAACCATAACCAAATCCTCCTCCCTGGGCATGCGCTCACCAAACCTCTCTACGTACACGTAGACGCAGGCACAAATGTCCCTGCTTAAGCACTTTCTCTGCGTAAATGGGTCTCTCCCCCAAGCTTGCTGCATTCCACTAATGCTTCTCCTTTAATTTGTTCCTGGGTGCTACTTCCCTGCTGTGCCTCTGCTGTTCGTGCTCTGTAAGGAGGAACCTGGAATGGGAATAGTAGTCAGTAAGAAATGCAAACAAAAATAACTTTGGGCGTTATTTAATATAACAATTCAAATCAGTGTGAATCTAAATTCACAACTTCCATCGTCCCCTAAACCTCTCCAAAAAAATTAACCCTTACTGCTCTGTAGACAGCACTGTCACCTTGCAGTATACTGACTTACTGTTTTGTGTATTTGCTTGTCGTAACATTTATATTCTTTGGAAAAATTAGATTATAAGAGTCCTAGACTGGAACTTTGGTTATTTCTATATTTCTAGGTTATTTCTATATTTCATAGATGTTACATACATCTATGTTGTTTTATCAGTAATTATGATTTATATATTTTTCAACCAGAAGTATTTCAAACAATTTCTCATCAATCTGTTACAGCTGAGCAGTCTCTGTCAAGCACAGGTCGCAACTAAAATGCATAGGTAGATACAGGACAAATCCAGCTTTCCCTGTTCTTCTGAGCTGCCTTGCCAGACGGAGGGGCGATTGCTTGTGTGATTCGGGAAGGTAAGATTTAGCTTATACATAGATTAATAGCAGGCAAAAATAGACTGACTTCTGCTGAAAAGAAATACTTTTGAGAAGCAAAAGGAAAGCACTTAAACAGGAATATTTGGGGGAAAAAAAATGCCAAATTGCGAAATATTTTCTGCTTGTCTGTGTCAGTGTTAAGAGCGTATTGGGGTACTCATGTAAATCAGGCTTGTAAGTATATGAACGCTTTACCAAAAGGGAGGAGGTGGCTGGACAGAAAAGATACCACCTTGACTTTGCGTATGTATCCTGGGACAAATCCAGAACTGGAAGTAAAATGCAGGTGAAACCACAGTGAGACTCAAGACCAATATCCAAGTAAATTGGGGAAACCGCGCTGGCCTCCTTACCATGAGCTCATTATGAAGCATTAGTAATTCCTACAGCCCTTGAAAACCAGGTGGGGGACATTTGAATCCTTGTGCCTGGTAAAAGAAGAAACCAAGTTTCAACCTGGAGAGATAATGTAGTGTTCAGGAAGGAAGGAGCGCACCGTGGTCCCATGGACCTCACTGGTATGGGACAACATGCGATTTTCCTTTGCTCAAAGTATCTTTGGCATCTTTACTATCTGTGAAATATGTGCTTGTTTACTGTCCTGTATTTTGCATCAAATACTGATTTTGTAATGCAAAACTTGTAGGAGTTAGTGGGTGAGCTGCTGGAACTCTTTGCCCATCTGCAGGTGGGAAGAACTGGGAGACAAGTCCCCGTGCTTCTCCCCAGTTTATAAAGTTCAGGTGCTGGTTGATGGGCAGCTGCTGGAGATTTAAACCAGAGTTGTTATTTGATGCAGAGCTCTGTGAAGATGTATTTGAATCCCCAAAATGGAGACCCCAGTGTTTTACCCATAGACAAATCTCAGTGTGTGCAGTCAGGCAAATTTTGCAGTGCATACTGGGGGACTGGCAGAAATATTTACCATTAAAATAATTAGAAACCATTAATGATATCTCTCTTGTAAACACAGTACTGTAATAACAAAAAGTTGCACTTTATGATTGTAATTCTAATCTACTACTTTTATGCAAAGACCACTTTTGTCAATTAGATATTTTTTATATATAAAAATATCATATCGGCAGTCCTGTTAAATAAATTCAAGTGGTGTAAGCACAGAAACCTTAAAAAAAAAAGGCAAAAAAAGAAACCAAACCAGTCTTGATATGGCGGTACCAGGTGTAGGGAATATGGGGTGAACAGGTATCCAGGTCTGCTCATGCTTTGCTTCATGGTTGAGACAGCCAGCGGCACTGCAGGTAAGTGAGAAATAAATCGGTAGCTTTTGTCAGGGGGACTCCTGGCTATCAGGAACTGGACTGAAACTACTTAATTTCATGGAGCATGGCAAACTAGTTGGTCACTGAATGACAGAGTGTTGTTCTTTGAATTATTAACTCTATGTAAGCACTACAGTGTTACATAAATTTCTGCTCCTTTCTAGTTTTACCTCTTAGCTGGTGTGGGTAAGTGAAGTTTTTTTGAGGACTCCTATACTCATTTTGTCTTTTGAACATTTCCAAATGTAATTCTTCCCATGAGCTATTGAAGACCCATGATTTATGGGTTATAATGTTCTCCTGGTCAGCAAAACTGTCGTGGGGTCTAAAGACAGGACTGTGATCTGTATCAGCTGCATTAACTTTCCATTAACTTTCGATGACTAGAACACGACTTTGATTATTCTGCATTATTCCTTTGTACAAAATAAGGTCGTTCTCTGTGTATTTTAGTTTTAACAGAACCAAACTGTCACTGACCATCAGCTTTTGCATGCATAGACTCTCTCCTTCCTGGCAAGGCTTTAGGCCCAGATCCACAAAAGGATTAGATGCCTTAGGTGGGACTTAAGTGGGATTTAGGCATTGAAAGCCCAAACTGAGATCCTCAATATCCCCACTGAACTGCCACCTAACCTTAGGAGTTGCCTAACCTGTGTGAGCGCCTACGTTTTCAATATCCAGCTTTCCCAGGAGGCCAAAGATCTGCTTTGGATGTTCTCAAGCAGCACTTCCATCCTGACAAGGTTGAGCCTCTCTGCTCCTATCTTTCCCCCCACGTCCCGAAAGACTTTGGAAAGCACGAGCTCCTCTTGCAAAATGGTGGCTCTCTGTGTGTGATGTATCTCACTTTCTCCACCTGTGTCCTTGAAGCAAAAGACCCTCCAGTAGGTTTCTTTCAGGAGCAGCCTGGCAGCCTTGAAAAAGATATCAAAACTAAGAAATTTGAGTATCACTGCTTAAACATGTGGGTCCTAGAGAAGATGTGGGACTTCAGATGTGTGTGGCCTTTGTCATCTCCTGCTGGCAGTCTTGGACTGTTCTCTGCTTGAGGATGGCCGCTCGTGAATTTGCTGGCAGTGCACAAGACATGGGGATAACTAACAGGGCTGAGGGCGCCATCGCACGGGCAGAGCACCTGAAAGTTGGGTACTGGGGTGCAAAATTATTATTGCTTCTAGAGGTTTTCTTGGAGAATCCAGGCCCTGGTGTTTTGTAACAGCGGTTTTGGGGGGGAAACACTTTGCGGGAGGAGAACTCTTTTCTGCGAGAAGTCACTTAGGGTTTCACCTGACTCTGTGATACACGGTGGATGTTTGGGTTTTTGAAAGCCAGACTAATTGGGGTGTTCTGTGTGTGCACCCAGAAATAAGAATCACTTTTTTAGGGCTTCAGTCTCAAGAATTTCTGGAGCTGTGGCTGGATTGATAGCTGTCTCGCTCTGCGGAGGCCAAAGCAAATAATGTCTTGTTAGTAGCTGAGTAAGTGGTCCTGTGCCATCACTTATTTCTCAGCTGTACTCGTGACATTTCATGTGTTCTCAGCCATGTCTGTTGTTTGTTTAAATCCTGCTCAGTTCCTTGATTTATCAGTTTTCTGTAGACTTTTGTTCGAGTACTCCCAAATGCTATCCTATTTCAAATAGATGCATCCTTATCAGCAAATAGTCTTTCATCGATAACTTTAACTCTTTCATGTAACTCTGCATACGTTTACTTTGACCTTCTGGTTTTTAAAATATTGGATTTTTTTTTGAGGGTGTAGTATTTAAGAAATCTGTTAGAATTCTCCTGAATCATTCCATCTTTTTATGCCAAAGTTGTACAGGCATTTGCCTTTGCCTTTTCTCCACATTAACACATGAGAGCATTTTCTACATCACCTCCCCACTCCCCCACCCCAAAGAGAACTTTTTCAACAGGAATTCCTAGTTTTCTAATTTGTCAAGGATAGCTGGACTGCATGCAACCTTAGTATTATTTATTGCTGCTTTTGATTTATGTACATGGGTACAATCCTTAAAACAACAATACAGAACGTAAAACATATTTGTATGGAGGTGTAGCCTAGAAACCATACAAGCACCAAAAAAGATACACTCTTTGAAAATTTAGAAACTGTAGTCATAAAAAGTCTATATACCGTGAACAAACTTAACATGTAATAACAAATGCTACGTGTATTCCTTACAAAGCCCAGATGTGTTTATATTGAGGTAGCTAAAATTTGTAGGACTGTCTATGATAATGACATCTTAATAGCTAAGAATATTATTAATGTATTTTTAAAGCTGATACAGGGAGATCTGTTATTTTGATATGTTATAAATTAACCTGTAACTTTCAATCCACTAACTTTGTGCTTTCAGAATAGCATGCTTGAATTACTATACATTTATTTTGCTATTTTAATACACACAAACATTGGCTCCTAAGTACATCTTTCATAATTTCATTTGGACTTTTGAATTATTTGTCCCATAATCTCACGGTGGCATTTGAAGGACAAACAGTTTTGTAAAATTTGTTAGGGGTAATCTTGTGAGGGTTCCTGTCTTGCTGTTTTACCTCTTTTTGTTGCAGAAGATCTACTCCTGGACTTTCATGAGGACACTAATATGTTGTACAGACTGAGAAAACCGAGCATAAATTAGGTATAGCACAGTAAGGTGATATAAAGAAAACCATTGCTGCCCAGTTGCAGGAAGGAGCTGGTATTGAGAGTGTTAAATCACCATACATAATGGACGTATGACTATTGTATGGAACCAATTTTAGGTATAGGAAGTTCAGCAAATATTGTGCCTTGGTGGTTGCCAGATCACTTGCGTGCTTGCTAAATCCTATATACAGCGCTTCCGTTTGCTGGGTTACTCATTGAGCTTTTAATAGTCAACTTAATTTTAGTTAAGGTTCAGTTTAGTAACTCTCGCAATTAGTGGAAAATATTGCCAGCATTCATCTGGTAAACCATATTACATACGATATGCACACGCACGGTACATGCGGAGGTAAAAGATAACAGATCGATTCTGATGGATCCCATCGTGACTGGCTTTTACGGATAAATTACAGAACCTTTTAATTATTGGGGGTAACCTTGCAGAAAATTGAATCTTGAGTTTGCACGTAGGAGGAAGTTTGGTCTCCCTTGCTCACCATCGCTTCCCGATACCGACGGCGGCTCCATGCGCTGGGGTCCCCGGCTCCCTGTCAGCCTGCGGGCGTCACGACAGTGCCAGTGACACGAGCCATCGTAAAAGTGAGAGGTCTTGTTTTCGGGGCAAGCTTCTGAGCCTTGTCCTGCTTATTTGCTTTGTCTCTCTGAAAGCAGCAGAGGTGCAGGAGGTAAGTCTGCTGCTTGACTCTTTTAAGGCATTTTTACGGGTTGTTTTATGGGTATGGGTAAAGGACTACAGGTGAGGGGTTTTTTTGCCCTTGTATAAAATGGAGATATGACTTCAGCCAGTCAGATAGCATCCTGCGAAATGAAATACTGGAGACAATAACCGCAACTAAGGATTAACTTGGAAATAAAGACAAAGGTACAACAACCAAATGCAGCAAGAAGCTGTTTTTTCTTTTTTGCTGAGCGAATAGCTTAAAATGTATGTGTCTGGCTGACGTTGCTGGGAAATGAAAGCCCGTATGTTCCCACAGGATGGACACTACAAGGACAGTTAGAGCGGTGACTTGCTCTGTCAATGGTCCTCATGTCTGAACTAGGATTTCTCAGATCCATAAATACCCAAAAATGCAAGTCTCTGACAAAATAAGTAAAAATTGTATGATAGAGAAGGCACAAGGGTATATGCTGTCTTTATCATAATTGTGTCCCTTGCCCAGAAGTAAATGCCGGTTACTTCTGTGCGGAGTGGAATTCAGGAGTGCACGTGCCGATCCAGTCCATTGGACTACGAGTCACTGTCTTGAAACTGTCTTGTGTGTACAGGGTCCTAGCCCAGTTAGAAATACACTGATTTAAGGAAAGGTAATAATATTTTTTTTTCCATAGAAACCTAATGTAGAAAAGGTGAGACTGGCACTAGGCCCCTATTGATTTGAGTGAAGAGCAGGCAGTGGAGAACTTTGATTTATAGGGGGATGTAGGTAAGTGAGGATCTTTGCATATGAAATCATTCTCCAGCTGTATGGAAAAGCGTACAGGATAAAGTCTTGGCTTCGCTGAGATCAGTGGGAATCAGTCTCTATATCACTGTAGATTCTGTATACTCCTGTGGTCCTCTTCTCACCAGTGACAGAAACCCCAGTACAGAATCCGCACTGTCACGTTAGGTTTGATCTTTACAGGAAAGGTATCACTGCTAGTAATATTACAGAATGAAAAAATACTGCCAAAGACAGGGTTTTTAAAGCTTTCTTTTTTATATTTTGACCTTGTTATTTTGAGTGATACCAGATAGAAATTGAAATATCTGTGGGGCTTTTTGCAAAGAGGGTAATAATATTTTTTCCCCCCAGTTTTTTCAGTTATAGGAAACTGTGGATCAAGATTTTGGATGCTAATCATAAGAGGCCTCAAAAAAAGGAAAAATAGTAATACTTACCTTGTAGGAGTATTTGTTTGTTTGTAAAGTATGTGGACTCCTTGACAGAAAGAAGCCATAAGAAATTCCATGAGGTTATTCCTCTGTGACAGAAGTCTGTATTTAGGCTTCTGTTAGTCTCCTTTATTTATAACAAAACCTTTGAATATCATTTCCAAGACGTTCAGCTATCAGAAACGATGTGATAATGAGGACAGAGGATAGGTCACGAGTCTGCAAATATGTGTGAGGAGATGGTGAGCTTAACCTACCAGGTGAAAGAAAGGTTAGTATAGCAACTGCATGAACACTTCAAAGCATGCACCTAGTTTGCTGCACTAACTTAATTATCCCTGCTATAGATATGTTTGACAAACATATCTATAGCCCAGATACTGTTACTTCTCAGTGGGAAATAGCAGGAGGCTTCTGTTTGGTTGCCAGTTGACTGAATCCTTCCTTCTACTTCCTTGCATTACTCTTTTCAAGGACTTTCCCTGCCCCTTTGCTCATGTGATGAAGAGAAACTTACCCCTTCCTTTCTAATGGCGGAAAATATTGTAAGATGGGGAATGATGCAGCCTGATGGGATGGGTGTAAAATGATTTTTAAGTAAGTCTGATGAGGATTTAATCCTATTTTAACCAAATACTGCCTGAGCCACCCAAAACTTAATTTTTTTATCGCTCAAGCTGAATCAACCGTATTCTGATGTCAGCACTATTTCTCAGCAAGCATCTTGCATCCTCCGTGTAATCCTACAGGGTGTTTTTGAGCATCCCAGTGTTGTTGACTTTCTCCACAAACAGTGTGATCTGAAATGTAAAGAGGCAGGATTACCCCAGCGCTTCCCATCGCACAGAAACGCAAGCCGGTGCCCTGTTCTTTGACACTAAAACATGGCCTGCTGTTGGCAAGCTGTGGACTTTAATAGGCAAAGACCGTGGGGAACTTTTCAGCTTTTTAGTCTTTCTGCTTCTCTAAAGTCTGTTACGCAGAGAGGCACAGATTTTAAACGTGGTCATTTTTAATTCCCGTCCCTGGAGCCTGGCTGACAGATTGGGAGTGTGGAGGATGGGAGTGGGCTGAAAAGACAAGCTGAAAATGAAGGATGTATACATACGTTAAAATGGAGCAAAACAAAAATAAACGAACTTGGGTGAACACAGAGGGGATCTGTTTTAGGGCCACTCTTAACTCCTGTTTTAGATGGCCTGTGGTGAAAATCATTAGCTTAAAAAGATGCTATTTATGTCTCCTTTGAACTGTGTTTACACAAACTTGCTCATTAGCCAGCAGTACTAATGGAGATAAAATTTTGGTAGATTTTTTTCCTTTTCGTTCTGAACAATGCTATTTTCACTGCATTCACTGCAAACCTTAAAAAAAGAAAAAAAAAAAAAGAAAGCTTTTACCTGAGCTCTTTTTCATATGCAGTTTATATTAGCTACCTCCCTTATTCAGAAGCCCATAGGCATTGTTGGATGCTAAATATAATTTGTTCACCAAAGACTTAAAAATCAGAAATGTGGTTTCATAGGTGTAAACCTGGAATTTATCCGCTGTCTTTTTAAGTGTTACTGTGGATTCTCACTTTCTTAGGAAGGATCAAAACTTGTTTGTTGACAGAGTAGTTTTCTGATTTGAGAATGCAGGTGAACGCCAGTATGTTTTGTTGACTCACTTTGCTCTCCATACTGATTTTGACAGGTCACGTTGAAAGTAAAACTTTGAGCTTTCCAAATTTTTATTTGTTCCGTGTTGCCCATTTGAACTTTGTTATGAAACCCAACTTCTGTGATAATTTCTGCAAGCTTGTCTCTTTTGGAAGAAAGTATTGACTTTTCCCTGTTTCTAACAAACTCTTCACAATTTTCTCTTTGTATCCTCTATCATAATAATTTTTATTTTGTCTTGGTGATCGGAAAACCTATTTTTTCCTTTATGGAAGAGAATAAAAGTTTTGAGAAGAGGTATTTGTAGTTTGATTATTGTCTGCTTTCCTACTATAACTGAAAGGAGGATTGCATCTTACATGAAGTTTTACTTATGCATGTAGTAGTAGCTAGAGTAGCGTAAGTGCATTGTCAGCTATTATTTTTAAACACAGAGTGTTTGAAACAAGGTATTAAAAACAATCAGTGTGTAGAAAATTAAGGAAAAACTATTCCTTTGATGCACGTATGCATCTTTCCACGTCAACTATAAGAGAAGCGTGCCTGTACTTGGAGGCAGTGATGCAGTCTAACGGAAAGAGCAAATGCCTGGGAGTCAAGAGCAGTGGGATGCATTCTGGCTTTTCTCCAGCCTGCACACCTTTGTAAAATATTTTGAGTTTTTTGGATGAAAACCATTATAAAAGAGCTAAGAGTTATTTAAGCCTGCTTAGTTATACAGTAGGCTTTAGTCTGTATCATTTTCTGGTTTGTGTGTTACATGAATAGAGTGTGAAACTGCTAGGAGAGCCTTTTCTTCTTGTACGCTGGCTCTGTCCTTCGGCCTCTTTTTTCTGGCTTAATCTCATGTTATTGGCTATTTGAGCAATAAGAAGGTGCATAAATAGCAAACATATTGAACTCTGAACAACAACTAGGTTTTTGGATGCCTTTTTGTAAGAGCACTGACCCTCTCCGTACGTTACTGTGGGGAGATGACAGGTACCCGCTGTCCCACGATTGTCCATGTAGCTGGTACTTCTTCAGTGTCCTGCAATGTGCTCCCTATCCTGTCTGCTAAAAGGCCACTCTGTCCTCTCTAAACAGTGAGAGGACACTAATGCCTAGTTTCAGAGCCCCGTCCATGACAGATCTGCATTTATAGTTTTATTAGGCTATGTGCCACTTAAAAACATAATCTCTAGGGCAGGACTTCCAACCTGCCACCATCCCAGAAGGATCTTGCCTTCTGTGCAATGTAATGGCTGCAGCAGACCCCCCTTCTCTGCTGGACTATGCACAGAAGAGCTGTACAGCAGTTCAAGCAGCACGTGCTGCCCGAACACTTGTTTTGCCTTCTCCTCTGGGATGAGGGCAGCAGGCTTGATTTCTCCGTACCGATATGAAGTAGCTTGCTTAGTGCAAGAAGCGTGCCATGTACTGGAGACCCTTGCTCAAAAACAGTGTCTGTAACTGCAAATGAATATTTCTAAACGTGGATTGCTAATACGGAAAATTTGTATGTATTCTGTTAAAGGAAGTCTGAGCCACAAATAGATGGATGTTGGGAAGAGTAGTCTGGGGAATTGTCACCATACACCTGCCCCATGGCCTTCACTAAGCATCTGCTGTTTGCCACTGTCCTGAACAAGCCAGTAAGCCTAAGTGGCCCTTTGGTTTCACCTGCTGTGACTGTTCTCCTAGATACAGCAACATAGATGACCGTGAATGTGTGTGTGTGTATACGTGTGGATAGCTGAGTGGACATTCACTGTGAAATATATAGCAGTGGGGACATTAACTACATCTCTTCTTAATCCCTTTTCTGACAGTTTGTCTTAGGTTTTTTTCTGGCAGTGTATGAAAATACTGTCATACTTTGTGTTTGAGGGTCAAGCAAATTCAACAAGCTTGTTTCTCTCTTGTTGCTCTTTGGGTGTCTTCTGTATCAAGAACTTGAACTCCTGCAGTTCTAGCCCTGTATTTGTAATTCAGTGTGTATGGTCACCAGAATGCCATGGAGGTTTTTTTATTATTATTATTTTGTTTAATTGACTTCTTGGCTAGTCCACAGCTGTAAAAATAAGGCCAGGCTATGACAGAAAGAGATCACCTAAAACTGATGTTAAATAAATAGTCTCCTATCACATCAGAAATGAAGACCAGACCCTTGTAGTTTTAATGTCTCACAGAGGGAGGATGACACTTCCCTTCAATGTGGAATGTGAATGTCGCCTTTGTGAGTAGCGGAATATGATGTTATCCTGTGATACGGTGAGTTCACCTGCTCATTTTTAGGGGACTGTCCCACCTCTGAAGCCTAGGAGCTTCTCCAAAATAATTCAAAAACATACTTGTTTCCAAAATATCTTTGTCTAGAGTTTCTACAAAGTCTATAGAGGCTTGATGCATGATGGATTTTTTTATCAAGCACCTGCTTTCTTCGCCTAGCTCAGTTATGCAGCAAGGTTGTTTTTACAGTACTAAGAAGTGAGCAATATATTCCATATGCCACCAAGCTTTGTAAAGAATCCTGCTGATGACAATTTCACAGCTGCTGAGAACTAGGCCAAGCCTTCCCTATAAAGTGACAGTAAGGAAAAGAGTATCTGTTCCATTGGGGTTGGCCATGCATCCTCCCCAACTTCTTCCCTCTTGAAGGAAAATGCTAGCACTTCCGAACCATGTAACAACAGATGGTGGCAGAAACCGATTTCTACTGCAAAGCCATTTGGTCAGGAAGTATCAAAAATGTTTTGGAATTGTGAAAATGAATTCTTGGCTGCAGGGCTACCAGCAGCCTACTAGGAATGAGACATGAAGCAACTGCTTAACAAACCCAAGAGCCTGCTTGGCTTTGGTCAAACATTTTAGAAATTAAAACATTTACATATGTAGGGTGTGGACTTCAGAAGTGTTCTGTGTATTATGGGTGTTTGAAGAATTAGGTTCTTAATTTCTGGATACCAATTGCTTGACCAACTACCAAGAAAAGCAGCCTTCAAAATATGCAGAATGACCTCCAGCTGAGACAAGCTTAATATAGCTCCTACTGGCCTAGTCAGGTGGAACCTTCCCTTTTGGCTCAGCTGATTTGCTGCCCACAGACCATGAAAGTCCCAGGGCTCTGGTAACATACAGGGACACAAAATTAATGTGGAAACAGCACAGGCCACTCTACTGATGGGTTACGTCTAGTAAGTTGTGTGCGTCCGCCGCGAGTTGCTGGACACAGCAGGTACCTTTGGTGATTTCTGTAGCTGACCAAATGTGTCTCTTCAGAGAGGATTTTGAGAAATAGAATGTGTTTCTTTTTAGAAGTGCACCATAGATGTCTGTCTGTGCCATAACTCTCTCAAATAAACAGCAATGTGTTTTTCCCTCCAGCATTTCAGTTGCGAGTCTTAGCTGCTCATATAGCGCCATACGTTGAAAATGGTTTGAGAGAACTTCCATAGATGTGGGACATAAACGATACTTGCCGAGCCATCTTGTTTTATCTATTCTGTTAGAAATGTATACCAAATTATACGGTAATGTCATGTCACCAGAAACACAGAGCAGATGGAAGTATCTTTCCACATATTGACTCATGTTACTCTGATGAAAGGAATTTGTTTCTCTCCTTCTGTCAAGCCTGCTAGCCTCTGGCAAAGGATGCAACCCTCAGCGAGGAGAACTTTACCAATAATGTTCAAGTGACCATCTGATTTAAATATACTATCATTGACCGATATAGTTAGCCTGCATCAACTGCTGTTTGGAGTAGCCAGTCCTATTTCTTATGCTTGTGTAAGGTAACTTAAACCAAGTAGTGTTGTTCCAGGTTGAGGAGACCCCAGAGAATTAACCCTTGAGGAAGGAGATATTCAGCTTTTATAAGGAAACCTTCAAGGCCTCAATACTGGGCCCTTTGGAGACTAACCCTAAGAAAGCAAGTGTCAGGCCTCTGACCTATACTTTCCTATAGAAAAGTGACACCCCCCACAACACGGGTTGTAAGTGCTGTGTATTAGCTACCAAAAATATGGTTTGCAAACCACCAGTGAAATCTTGATGTATGAAATAACTATAGATGTGCTGTGAGCAACTGAAAAGCGGATTCCTTCTATATTTTTGTTTGTTGTGAATGGTGTTTGAGTTGTTAAGAGCATAGTTCTCCGATTGAAAACACATGAAACTGAAGTCAAAAGGGAGTCAGTGTAATCATTAACTGACTCACCTTCTGGATGTGACAAGTAATGAACCAGTCTAAACTTGCCTGGAGCTTTCTTTGGGACAATACCCACAGGGGAAACCCTCTTACGCTCAAGTGAAGCGTTATCAAATGGGCCCTCTATTTTCCCCAAATGCCAGCTCTTTTCTGTCTTGTCTCGAACCACCTGAGGCCATATAACTGCTGATCTCAGCATCCCAGCCAACATTTGCATCTCGGGGCTTAAGTACAGGATAGTAAAATCCCCAACACAGCCTTTTTTACACAAATTGCGTATGCTTTTTGTTTGTTTCTTTTTTTTTTTTTTTTTT